>JBBPBX010030111.1:11936-35413 GCA_038048925.1 Garcialebias charrua
AGAGAAAGGAGGGGGCAGGGTCTGTCCATCACCATCGTTACTGGTGTGTCGTGTACATTCTTAAGTTGAAAACAGGCAAAAGAGTGAGTCCGCGAAAGTTGAACAGCAAAGTATCGAAGGACTACTGTACTGCTGACAGCTTGATGCCACAAAAGCAAATCTTCAGAAGTTCACTAGACTCAACAGGTCAGGGCTGCGACTGCTGGAGACGCTGGTGAATGGCACCTGCGATGGAGTCTCCAAAACGTCTTACAACATTTGCAGGGGTTCTCAAGATTCTCATCACAGACTAGGCCTTGCCACTTGTTCTCTCAAAATAGAGTTGTTGAGGGCACCTTGAACAGGTCTCAGAATTTCTCTATTAAGTTTCTGTAATTCAGGAGTACTTGAGCTGCATTTGGACACATGAACAGGAGCTCTACTGACAGAAAACATCTGAGAATACAGCCCTGAATGTCCAGGTCCGAAAACAAAGATGAACAACCTATTTGCATGGCCCACAATACACGCTGTGCAGTGTGCAGACACTACTTCTTGATTCTGAAATCATCCGCTCTGGTTGCTTTATTGCAAATAATAGGAATTTAAGAGCGACTGCAACAAAATATTTGAATTACCAATTGGTCCCCAACAGTCGTATCTTATCAGTGATTTATTCAGTGTTATGAAAACTTCTTTAACTTTAGGAGTCCGTAGGTATTGATTGCTCTTTTAAGTAGAATCTCTACTTTTCAGAAATGGGGTGATGCATGTTGTGCAACAAAAGTTGATGTGCTCAACATCAATTTTTAGGTGCAAACTTAATGTTTTGAGCCTAAAGTTGGAGATTTATTATTATAATGCTAAACTTTTTAATTTAGCTATCATTATGCTAACTCCTAGTTTTAAATATCGAGTTTTTTGTAAAATACTGAGATCATTTTCTCTCCTTGCATATACAAAGGATCAATTTTTAAGCTAAATATAGGAAACAGTGTTTCCCCTAGTTTACTGGCAGGGCAGAGTGTCTCGTACCTTCATCATGTTCATCACAGCCTGACAGGCCTCATTCTGATCTCTCGCCACAATGACGCCCTTCCCCGCTGCCAAACCGCTGGCCTTCACCACCAGAGCTGGAAAATCAGCTCTAAAGTGAAACAAGGATACCAACATGTTTAAAAAATATATAATAAAACATCTGGAACAGATGCAGTCAGAGAACAGACGGTGTTTTCTTATCAACTTTTGAACACCAGCTAAGCCCACTGTTGTTAAAAATTAAGTTTGTATACAACAACTGCTCTGGTCGATTTGTAAGAAACATAACTTTTCGTTGTGTTTGTTTGTTTGTTTATTTGTTCATTCATTTCATTTCAATTAAAACAAGACATATTCAAAAACAAATAAAATAAAATACCTATAAAATGAAAGGCAGCAGAAGAAGAATAAATTCTTATCATTTCTGCCCCTTCTTAACAATATCAATTCAAAACAATCAATTCAAACAATATCACAAAACTTATCACAATAGACTATATGCCACGGACTCCCGTTCCAGCACTTCCGCATGCATTACCTGGGCGGCGCACTTCCGGTTAGTAGAAAGGACACGGACAAAAATAAGTAAATACAATAAATAAAACATCTACATACACACAAATAATAAATCTATACATACATAAATCTATAGCGACGATTTCCCTTCGGATAGCCACGATCCATTGTCGCCCTAACCCCTCCTCAGCAGGGAAACGGAACAGCTGCACCCACCGGTGGTGGACACAACGGAAGTCACTTGTAGTGCCAGTAGCTCGCAGCCGATTCCCGTATCGGGTCGTTGTCATGGTCTGCTACTAGGAGCTAATGCTAACAACAACAACGGCAGTGGATAGGACCCGACCCGGAAGTGGCGGACGTGGGTTGTATTTTAACGGAAGTATGTCACCACTACCCGTGGCATATAGTCTATTATTCATTATAATTCCTTAATATTAGCTAAATTAAATATATCTCATCAGCAATACATTCTTAATCTTTTTCTTAAATACAAATAATGATTCCTCCTTTTTTTGTATTATTATCCAAACTATTCCATAAACCAATTCCCTTCATTAACGTAGACCTGCCCCTTAAACTTGTTCTATACTTCGGCTTTACCGGTACTTAAATATCTGTTCCCTTTAAATTATAACAACTATTCCTTTTAACAAAATACACTTGTATGTTCGATGGTAAATTTTGATTCTGAGCCTAGTACTGTACATAAGCAATAGAATATTGTAATCCACCAAATCATTAAACTTAAGTAATTTCAGTTGATAAAACAAAATACTTGAAGGATGACGATAATGCTTTTTTGAGATTAATAGACTTGGTTACAGTTTTATAAGCTGTACCCCAGACACCAACACAATACAGGCTGTCCCCGACTTACGAGCGCTCTGACCTATGAGGTTCCGGACTTACGAGCTGGCGAATTTTTGGAAAAAACGCAAAAAATACCGAGTTTTTCTGTGATTTTTCACCACAGTTCGTTAGCTAAACATGTGGACACACGTTTCCGATCATTTTTATGCACTCGTAAGCAGTTTTTCGATGAAAAACGAGTGTTTGTAGTCGCGCTAGCAAAACCGTTCCAACTTACGAGCGAAATTCCGGACTTACGAGACACGTGGCGGCCGTTCCAAGTTACGAATTTTCGCTTTACGAGCGCCTCGGAGGAACGGAACTCGCTCGTAAGTCGGGGACTACCTGTAAATTAAATGCGGCACAAATATTGTATTATACAGCAAACACAAAGCCATGTCAGTCAGTAAGTCACTCACTTTATATACGGTAGTACTGCCATGGACTTAGACATTTTAGTTCTTACAAAATTAATGTTTTTTCCATGACAACTTATCATCAATAATCACTCCCAGAAACCTTACTTCTCACTCTGCTTATCTCGACACCATCAATTTTGAAAAGCAAATCTACAGTTGGCTTTTTTAAAACTAAATATCATATAATTAGTTTTTTCAATGTTCAATGATAATCTAAAACCAAGTTCAAATTTTTGCAAACTCCATCTTCCGTAATGCAAACATCTGATTCAAGTCTTTACCTGAATATACCTTTACCTATCATCAGCAAATAAAATACACTTGACACTTGAGGATACTAGACACCTTAACTAAATCATTTACATACAAAATAAACAACTTAGGCCCAAGAACGGAACCTTGTGGTACTCCACATGAAACATTGCACAGACGAGAGCTAACATCTTCAATCTGTACAAACTGTTTTCTGCCTTTTAAATACAGGTAGTCCCCGACTTAGGAGCGAGTTCCGTACCTACGGGCTGTTCGTAAGTCGAAAATTCGTAAGTAGGATCACATACAAAAATAATAATAATATATATATATATATATATATATATATATATATATATATATATATATATATATATATATATATATTAGGGGTGTAACGATACACAAAACTCACGAGACGAGACGAGAAAATCACAGATCTCGCGAGAACGAGACGAGATTTTAACATTAGTTCAAGAAAACTTCAAAGATCGGTTTTATGCCGCAAAAAGGCTTTTATTCTGTTTTAACATGTATTACAAACCCAACTGATGTCTTCATTTTACTGATTGAATCTCCTTAGACCTTAGAACGTTCAACTTTGTTTAAAAAAATAGATATTCACGCAGGACTTTCCAAAACTGACTCTGCAGCCGTCACTCACCAGTGTTGCCAGATTGGGCGGTTCACCGCGATTTTCCTTCTGACTTTTGCGGGTAGAGATTGCTTTGGGTGGGTGGGACTCTATCTGGCAACACCGGTCACACCGGTGTTTACACGCGTGTCTTTACATTCGGGGCAGCGTCGGCAGCGCCGTTACCCTCCATCAATGTAGAGGCGTCTGCGGCACCCTCCATCAGTAGTTGGGGCGTCTTCTATAGCAACTTCATCCGGCGAAGCCATGCTGTCCGTGACTCTGACTTGCTAGGGGCTCTGCTAGCATTAGCATCTCGCGAGACAACGTTACCTCTCAACGAGAGATATCGCGGGAGTTTAATATTGCGAGATCTCGTACAACGAGATCTCGTTACAACCCTAATATATATATATATATTTTTTTATGAATAAATAGATGTACAGTACTGTACAGTTACCAAGTACTTAGCCTATCATAACACAGTTTTTAAAGATGAAGGAGTGAGTTGAATTGTCTCCCTTTCACATATAGGGAGCTAGCTCCCTTTATGTGAATGGAGCCTGCTAGGGAGGAAGGAGACAATTCAGCTCACTCCTTAACTGTGTTAGGATAGACTAAGTGCTTGGTAACTGTACAGTACTGTACATCTATTTATTTATTTTAAAAAAAAATAATACTTTTTTTATTTTATTTTTTAAATAATGAGATGCATTCGTAAGTCCGAAACGTCGTTAGTCCGGGACGTCGTAAGTTGAGGACTACCTGTAACTAGATATCCACTGTATGGCTAGACCTCTAATACCGTATTGTTTAAAATTTTCAAGCAAAATAGTGTGATCAGTGGTGTCAAAAGCCTTTTTTAAATCAACAAATAAGACTTACACAATATTGCTTATCATCTATCGCTGTAGTAACCTGTTCCATCAAGTCCATAAGAGCCAGGCATGTTGAATTATTAGATCATGAATGTGAGAATATTGGATCATGAATGTGAGAATGCTAAAATAAAACAATAAATACAGACCGGCAGATGTATCTGCAGGCTTCCATGGGGTCGGTGAAGACGCCGTAGCGAGCTGTGGGGATGCTGTGACGCTCCATGAAGGCCTTGGCGAAGCTCTTACTGGCCTCCAACTGAGACGCCTTGGCTGTGGGTCCAAAACACGGCACTCCTGCAGCAGTCAGGTCGTCCACAATCCCTGGAAGAGACGCCAAAGGCTGAGCTCAAACATGGGTCTGGTTGCGAGGGGAGAGACGCAAAACGAGGATTCACCTGCCGCCAGCGGAGCTTCAGGTCCAACAACAACCAACCCCACATGGTGATCTTTACAGAACTGAGCAAGAATGGAGTGGTTACTGACAGAAACCTCTGCAGGGAGAGAAGCGGATATTATTCAGTCAGTCCATACATTAAACACACAGGTGCAGGAAAACAAGATGTCAAACGATGAGTCCTTCTTTCGGCTTTCCCCTCTTCAGGGGTCGCCACAGCGAGTCATCCTCCATCTGTCCTCTGCATACTCTGTCTTCACTCTATCTACCTCCATGTCCTCTCTTACTGAATCCATATATCTCCTCTTTGGGCTTCCTCTTTGTCTTTTTCCTGGCAGCTGCATTTCTAACATCCTTCTACCAATCCATTCCTCAGGGATTTTCTCGCTCTCATACAGGTGGTCCCTGACTTACGAGCGAGTTCCGTACCTGCGAGGCTCTCGTAACACGAAAATCTTGTACGTCGGAACACGAAACACGTGTTCTCGTAAGTCCGGAATTTCGGTCGTAAGTCGGAAAATTTAAGCTAGCGCTACTACGAACACTCGTTTTTCATCAAAAACGTTCATACTACTTCAAAAACATGCTCAGAAACATGTTTTCAAACGGTTATCTAACACACTTTCATCTAAAAACACAAAAAAAGTGCTGTATTTTTTACAAATGTACTGCTCGTTCGCCAGCTCGTAAGTCCGGAACCTTGTATGTTAGAGCGCTCGTAAGTCGGGGAATACCTGTATATGCCATTGAATATTTATAGACCAAAAAACATGCTTGTTAGGCTGATTGGTGACTCTAAATTGACCCTAGGTGTGAGTGTGAGAGTGGATGGTTGTTTGGTGTGAGTGAGACAGGTCCCTCTTGTAAATGAGTCCCCGTGACTCAACGAGGCTAGCCTGTATAAATAAAGGTTGAATGAATATTTGAGTCTAAAACCTCACTGTCCTCTCTCCAAGACATTTCCAAACCTCCACTGGTATGTCAGGTCCTACTGCCTTCCCCTTCATTCTTTTCAGAGCTTTCCGAACTTCATCCTCACTAATCTTTCCCACTTCCTGGTCCACAGTTTCTATGACCTCTACTCTTCTTTCTCTTTCATTATCTTCATTCATTAGCTCCTCAAAGTAATCCTTCCATCTTCCCATCACACTCTCCTCACTTGTTAGAACATTACCATTCCCATCTTTGATAAGCCTAAACATGCTGCACATCCTTTCCAGCCTGATCCCTCTGTCTTGCCAATCGGTACAAGTCCTTCTCGCCCTCTTATGTGTCCAGTCTCCCAGACAACTCATCATACGTCTTCTGCTTTGCCTTAGCTACTTCTCTCTTTGCTCTACATTGCATCTTCTTATATTCCCGTCTCCTCTCACTGTCATGTTTCTTCTTGGTTAACCTCTTTCTTTGAACGAGTAGCAAAACAACGTTGTTTGTCAAACAACAATGAATAAGTTTCATATTTACACACATATATGGAGTATTTTTTATTCACAACTTGTATTTTCACATTTTGTTTTCACAGCTACTGTACATTTCTTTATATGAACTTACGGTAGTAAGTTTTAGAAGGTGATATAAAAATAGTGTGGTTTTTAGAGCAAATAAACAACAAAAATGCAAAGAAGTTTAAATTGACGTTGAAACTATGTTCTTGTTTGGATCCTCGGCTACCAAAAACCTTTAGTTGGAGCTTTATAAAGCAGGAATAAAAAGTATGAGGTGTCACAGCTCAAAAATAACCTATTCCACTGATATTCCCTGGTGAAAAGGTATGATTTATAATTCAGTGTGACCTATACATTTAGACAACTTGTTTTACACAACTTGTTTCACTTTCTTTGAAGGACTCATTTGTAGTTTTCTGCCTGAAAGCAAAGTGGTGGCAAAAGACACAGCAGAGGTCGTACGCTGGAGGGTCTGAATATTTCCCTTAAAAAAAAATCTTGAAAGAACGATGTGAAAGCAAATGTTACATAGACCAGAGCAAAGCTTTCCCTCTATTCCACTTTTACCACTAAATTGTCCCCTCAAGTTTCACGTGATCAAGAGGATCCTTTTTTTCTTCTTCCCTCTACAGCGTCCTAAAACTGGATCAGTGTATTTCTATCATGATCTGACGAGATCTGAACATCTGATCAGTCACGATTTTACTGTGACTGATCAGTGGGGAATCCAAAATGTAGGTTTTAGGAATACTCATGATGTTCTACAAAAAAAGACATTGGATTTAAAAAGCCATCTAAATGAGCAAATGGACATCATACTCTTTTTAGAGCTAGTTTTAACCACTTTTTATTACGTATTAAGAACAAATAAAGTGACAATTTGTTGTATGTTCTATTCAATTTTGGTTATGGGGGAAAAAAAAATCTGGGTTTCTCACAGTATTGTCTAGGCTTTTAAAGATTAAAGCACGTGTAAAACAACAAAGCTGACCAAAGCGCTAACACACATTAGGGTATGTGGCAATACACATTATTGGCTCAGTAAATACGGCAGTAGGTTCGTTTTGGAATTCAGCACTGGAAATGGTCTCCACAAAAGTGGCTGTATTAAAGAGCTTTTTGTTGTATTGTGTAGTATGCAACATATTTTGGGTAGGGTGATGGTGTAGTGCACACATGTGCCTTTTTGATCACATTAAAAACATTTCAGTTGGGTTCGTTACAAGCACCGTACTTCAAGATGAATTTCTGAAGATTTTTTCACTATCAAAATTACATTTGCAGAAGGAGATTAAGATCGATTCACAATGCTTAAATTAGGACCCCAGGGTTATACAGTAAATTGAAAATGTTTGTGTATTATTTGATGATAAACCATAGTTTAAATATTTAGGATTGTGACAATTATTTTCTGTAGTTTTGGCACAAATCAGGGAGCACTTGCAGCACTATTATTTCTGAACAAAGAATAATCAGTGCTTTATCTCATTACATAGTTCCCACACACGCCCCCAGTATTGCGCAATACCGGTTTCCGCACCACATCTAAAGGCGGAAAAAGCAAGCAAGATGGCGAACAAGCAGGCGTACAAGCAGACGCGAACAACCAGAGCAAATTGTATGGACAAAAACACGAGCTACCACAGCTTCACCAAGGAACAAGAGCAAAATGGCAGTGGTCGGAGTTAAATGAGTTTGAGAAAGAAATCATGGCAGACGAATCGGACAACTAGTCACAAAGTAGTTACTCTGATATCATTAATTATTTAATTACTACGAGGAGCGCACACCGGCTTCACAGCACAGAGCTTCACAGCTTTAAATCCAAAAAAGATGTGTAAACTGTCTCAATCAGATCTAACCAGCTAAAAAAAGGTTTAACTAAAATAACACACAGCCAACAAACAGTCCAGGCTGAACACGGACCAGAACCAGCACTTTGAGTGTTACCGTGTTGGAAGTTAGCATGTCGTTAGCATCTGGAGCGGAGGGTCCGTCGAGCTCAGGTCGGACGGCGTGGATCCGTCGCGGCCGCGGGGGCACGTCCCATGGGACCGACGCGTCGCCCGCACGACTTGGCTCCCGTCCTCCTTCTCCCACTGGGACGGTCTCCCCGCCGGTCCCGGCGAGACCGTGAGAAGGCCGTTGTCGCGTTAGCGAGATGCTAAGCTAACCCAGGGCTTAAAGTGAAAAAAAATCCTGAGCCTGAAACTTTTTTGTGTTGTTGATAAAATAAAATCGTAACATTTTGCCAACGTTTATTAAAAATGCTCTCTGAAAAGTGCAATTAACTGTTTTTAAACAATTCAGCTTCAAGTAACAATGACTTACATGAGGTTTCAATGTATCTGAACTTAATGTAAAAATATGTGCCCCAGAGAACTGCCCTGCAGCAAAAACAACTCAAAAAAAGACTCAACGCCACATTGAACAGACACAGTTCAGTGAATTCATCTGCAATAAATTTAGAATACTCAATACTGTATCACAATCTAAAGGGAAGTTCCACAGAGCTGGTGTTAGGACTCCCAGCAAGCTGGAGTCATCTCCAGCATTAACACACAGATGTTTCTGTGCAGTGAAAATGTTTGTGAGCACAGACTGTTAAAACTCTGATGGAAAATGTCTTACCAGTATGGCATCAGAAGCATGGGGGGGTCTGGGGGTCCTCCCCCAGAAAATTTGGAATAAAGTAGATGCCATTTCCTGTATTCTGGTGTATTTTAAAGGGTTAAACATCTATGTTTACCTACATACCAGTAAGTAACTTGATTCAATAATTAGTTTAGAAAGCCTCCGTCAGAAAGGAGGGGGGGAGGGGGATTGTTTATGTTCAGCTGTGTGCAATGTTCCCTCTAATTTTTCATGTGTCTGAGCATACACACAAGCTCTCTGAGCACACAGAGGACCACTATGAGCAACAGGATGTGCGCACTATCCACACACCTGTTATAAATCTGGGATCATAGAAAGTTACATGGCTTATTAAAACAATCAGATTACAGCAGCAACTTCCATGAGTTTGCTTTCAATATAAGTGATTTTGCAACTCCCAGCTGAATGAATAATTTTTATTATTTCATTTTATGCTTATGTTTATTAAATGTTTAGTGTTTTAGTGTTGGTGTAACTTTTCATACTTTCATACTAATACTATGCAAAAACTACTATGCAAAAACTCAGGACAGTATTACACTTTTAATAAATATACAGTATCTAATTTAGATGATTTTTATTTTAATGCTTGTAGGGTTTTTGTTTAAAATCTCCACATTACTGTATTATTTTTTTATTGACAAAATATTTATTTTACTGTAAGTTTTTAAAAAGTGTATTTTCCTCCTTGGTCCCTGGGTCAACATCTGCAGAGCTCAGGAACTGATGCTTGGTTCTGCCCTGCTCCTCTGCACACCTGGCCTGGTTCTGCTCTTCCTCTTCTAACGATCTTCCTCTTCATCACCCCGCTCTCACTGACTTTATCACGTGACTTTATCGTGCACTGACCTCCGTTCAGCTTCTGCATCTTTTTCTTATTTTTCCTACAGATTTGGTGCTTGACAAATAACTTCCTCCTTCAGAAAGGACGGGGATTGTTTACAGTTTGTGTTCAGCGGTGTGTATGTGCATGTGTGTGCGAGTGTGCAGCTTCTCGCGGTTGATATTTGACTTTATTCAGATAAAAGACGTGGTGTGGATTATTTATCATACCTCTGATTTTACTTGACCTAACAACGAGATTTAAAATCTGTAGTTTTAACACTAATTGACCCACGTACCTGCCCGGTGTGACAAACTCCGTGACTTCTGCATGATCTGACTGAAGCTGCAGACAAACATGCTTGCTTGTAAGACCCGCCTTCCGGATTTTGATTGGTCAAAACAACGTGAGCTTCAATGTGATTGGATGTAATCGCTGTCCATCGATCATTTTAAGTTGAGGCGACCGGCAGGCTGTCGAGTTAATTTGGATGCGCGCAAAGATTTTATTGTGCGCAGAGAATGTCCGGGCAGCGAGGGAACATTGGCTGTGTGTGTGCGGGGGAGGGGGGGCTTTGATTCGCTGCACACGCAGTGCAGCCAAACAAGAGCTGCACGCTTCAAAAACACACGCGCGCACACATGAACGGACTCCTACTCCTGTGAAGCCGCGCGAGCAGTTTTTTTTTGTTTTTTTTTTACAGTTTGGTCAAAAGCCGGAAATCCGGCTGGGTGCCGGAGATCTTTAAGCCCTGAGCTAACCACAGCATGCAAGACGGTGTTGCTAAATAATGAAAAAAAAACAGCTCTAACACACAGACAGTTGTACTCTAACATTGTTTCACAAAATGATTTATGTAGAATATTTTGTTTACCGGCCAAAAGCACAACGTCTTCTGAGCAGATCCGAGAGAGCGATGGAGCTGCTGTGAGCTTCTCCGATGAGATAAATTTTTTGATTAAGTGAAACCTGCGCGTTGCCCAAACGTCTACCCGACTGGAACACCCACTGACCCAACACGAAGTAACCATTGCAATTAATTAGAAATTAACAACAACAAAAAACGTGAAAAATTAACATCCATTAGGCCGCGCTGTCAGCTGTGCTGCCTCTCGGAATGAGGGTCCACCCGGAAGTTACACAGATGTGACGTCACATGGGAACTATGGGATGATGGTACACACATCAGGGCAATGAGGCATTCAGTGGCTTGCCCAGGAACTATTTGGCATGTGACTGCTGGGGGAACCGAACCCCTAACTAGGCCTGTCATGATAACAAGTTTTGCTGGGTGATTGTCTCAGAAATTATTGTGATAAATGATAATATTGTTTGAAATATGACATTAGTAATGATTGTCAAATTTAAGACGAAATGTTAATTTTTTGTAGTGCCTTTTTGACCACTGGATGGCAGTATAAGACTGTTTGAAACGAAGTATGGATAGTGAGGGAGCGAGCAGCGTGTCTTTTTAAGAAAAATGGGAGGGAGACCCTTGACGTGACATGGGCTGTCTCTCGTTCTTGTTTTTCAATTCTCAAAATGTCGAATGTTCGGTGTGGTTCAAACTCTTTAGCATAGCATTTTTCACACAAAGCTTTCAATAAAAATTTTTTTTAAATCAGTAAACAAGTTCTCAGTTTCTTTTTGCAGAGAAAAACAACTTTTTAATTGAAGGCATGGGTTTCAACTGTGAATTTTGGAGCTTCGACAAGACGGAGGTTTATTCCCGAGGTCAGCCCGTTAGCTTAGCTAATAGCTTATCTTCTCAGCTTAGCTGCTTTTAACGATCCAAAAACATGATTTTGGATGGTTAAAACTAGGGGTGCACCGATTTCAATTTTCTGGCCGATCACCGATTTTTAGAAAGTCTGACCTGCCGATTCCGATTTTGGCCGATACCGATTTTCAGGTGTTAAAAGGTCAAAATGCACCCTAAATTTTCATGATTTTCCGACCTTTGCGGAGGCAGATGCGATCGGTGGATAAAATCGGCTTCTCATTTAAAGATCGGCCGATCACCGATCTCCCCAAATTAAGGAAATCGGGGCCGATCGGCCGGTTTATCGGTGCATCCCTAGTTAAAACAGATTTTAAAGAGAAAGTGTGTGTGTGGGTGGGGGGTGTCAGTGAAGAGCACCAGAGTTGAGCCTTTTGTCATCCAATGTCCAGCAGAAAAAGAGACACGAAGAAAAGATAAAGCCGATAAATGAAAATGAGGTAAATGAAAATGAGGTAAATAATTTTCATTTATCAAGTGATTTATTGTTTATCATGACAGGCCTACCCATAACTTGCATTGGAGGACGACCGCTTGAACTAAGCCACAGCCGCACCAGAAGATGTGACCTAGTGGAATAATGTAATGAAGTGGAAGGTCCCAAGTACAAAACCTTGTGGCATACCAGTAGAGATGCGGGAAGACTGACAACAGAAAGACTGAAGTTGAACTAACTCAGTATGGCAGAAAGCTACAACACTACAAGTATTCATCTGCAGAGCTTCAAGTCTTCAGTAAACAACTTTTAACAGCTCGAAGGCTTTATAACGATGCTCTTCTTCATCGATGAGCAGACAAACACAGAGAGTCTGAATGAAGTCCTGATGAAGGCTTCACACTTACCAGAGTTTTTAATCTTGCCGCAGTCGGCCGTGCCGGCGTTACCCGGAGCCACCAGGACTTGTTGAACATGTGGCGACTGAGCCAACTTCCAGGCCAGCGCATGCTCTCGTCCACCACCTCCAACCACCAGAACCCGCTCTGCCATGGCACCTGGGTTTAAAAAAACAGTCAGCTTGTAGACCTTTGTGCCGCCTTTTATCGCCTCTGAAGGAACCGTTTAATTGTATGCAAAGGCTGACCTATAGCTAAAGCAGTTTGCTGAGCTGTAAAGGAGCATTGACCTTTTCTCAAGACGGGGGTCTTATATTATCTTGTAAAACCAGTTTAACAGCAATCCATCTAATCAGCTGGAACACAAGACTGTGCAGGCGTCGGATGTTGCTCAACCAGCGCACAGCTGCAAAGTCTTTTATTTAAACATCAAAGTTCATGCTCAATAATCCAGGTAAGAAATCCAACAAAGTTCAGTCAGGTCATCTGGATGATTTCTTTTATTGTTGAGACGTTTCATCCTTCATCCAAAAGGCCTTCATCAGTCCAAGAGCCACAACAAACTCCGTTTCACAAGCAGCACATTCACATAATGGACCAACTAGTTTGTTGGTGATGATATGTTTTCTGGGGCCCGCCTGAACTTTGTTGGATTTTCTACCTGGATTATTGAGCATGAACTTTGATGTTTTGAACCACTTTGGATATACCATACCAATTTATTTATTTATAGAGCACTTAAAACAGTAACGAGGCCAACCAAGGTGCTGTACAATAGAAACAAACGGCACAGCAGACAGGAAAACATATAATAAAAATATAGATAAATAGCAACAGAAACTAACTAAAATGGCGAACAATGTATAGAACAGAGAGGGTCAAAACAAATCACACCGTGTTAAAGGCAAGAGAATAGAAGTGGGTTTTCAAGTGAGACTTAAGCCCCTTTCATAAGACGGCTCAGTCCGGGCCTGATACGTGTTCAGTCCTCCAACGAGCATTCAGAAAAAACACAAAGGCGGATAGGCGAGTAAATTTTACTCGCCTCTGATGCACCCCTGATCCGCCAGCAGAGGTAGTATCGTAGATTTATTACTGAGGAAATATTAAAAATGACACGAAACTACAACTTGTAAATGTTTGACGTCTGTCCCACAATAAATATGTCGCGGTCCAGTTCAGCTCAGCCGAGTTCTGCTCCACGCCTCTTTTGGATCTGCGCTGCGGGTTCATTTATGAACATATTTATGTGTGCGGGACCTGCCCGCCTTCAACTGTGGTCTTATGAATGACCCGAGGAGGATTAAAGCCGGACTGGTCTGTGCGGCAATTGCGCGGATTTGACTTATGAAAGGGACTTCAAAGACTGTGAGTGTGGGAGCCAGCCTGACACTCAATGGCAACTCATTCCACAGTCTTGGAACTGCAACAGAGAAAGCTGCCTCAGAGTCGTCGACGGGGGAGAGGGCAGGCCCCTGAAACCGTCTTATCACCAGCAAACTGAATAAGTGGTCCATTGTCGAAAGCGACCAATTTCGTTTGTCCTACTTGCATCAATCCACGACAACAAGTACAACGCAACAATACAATTGGAGCCGTTGGCATCAAAACAGTCAAGTCGTTTCAATATCTAGGGGATGGGTTGGACTGTACTGGAACAGCCGAAGCTGCCTTTCGGGCACACATACGTGTGGAATAAATGGCATCTACTCGCTTCTATACTGATGCGGCGCAACATCCCACTACTCCTATGTTCAAGACTCTATGGCTCAGTGATATGTCCCGTGCTGTTGTATGGCGCAGAAACATGGCCAATGACAACAAAACTTGAACAACAACTTCACCGAACCAACATGAAAATGCTCCGATGGATGCAACGCATTAGTCTTAAAGATCACATCCAATTGACCGAAATCCTGCGTCGAGCTGGCTTATGTGCGATTAAGGACGCATGCCGGCAACACTGTTTGCGGTGGTTTGGTCATGTTAAACGAAGTGAAAAGAGTGCTATACTTGCTATTGCAAACCTTGAAGTATTTGGCACCCGTCCCAAAGGCTGTCCGAAAAAGACCTGGGCGCAAACGATTCAACAAGATCTGAAAGCGTTGAACCTCAATGAACTGGACGCAACTGACCGCCTAATCTGGCGTCAAAAACTTGGCGACAAAGAAGCAGCGCCCCACCCCGGAATCGGGAAAACGGACGATAAACGAAGATAGATAGAAACTGGTTGGCTCACTGTGTGAGTGTGCTGCTTGTGGAACTGATTTATTGCGGCTCCTCATTAGACTATATGCCACGGGGGGTCGTGACGTACTTCTGTCAAAATACCGGCCACATCCCGCACTTCCGGGTCCTATCCACTGCCGTTGTTGTTAGCGTTAGCTCCTAGTAGCAGACCATGACAACGACCCGAAATGGAAAGCGGCTGCGCGCTACCGGCACTACAAGTGAGTTCCGTTGTGTCTGCCCACCGGTGGGAACAGCTGTTCCGAGGGGGGGTTTGGGCGAAAATATATTGCGGCTATCCGTAGGGGGAACGTCGCCGTAATTTTATATGGATTAATATGTGTATTGGGTTATTATTGGTGTGTATGCAGATGTTTTGTTAATTGTATTTAGTCATTTATGTTCGTGTCTTTCCCGCTAATCGGAAGTGCGTGGTCCGGCCGATGAATGCGTTAGTGCTGGAACGGAAGTCCGTGGCATATAAGTCTATTGATGAAGTCCTTTGGATGAAGGACGAAACGTCTCAACAAAGAAAACGTCCAGATGACCTGACTGAACATTTAAAAAATACATATTTAAAAGTTAAAACAGGACCTTTCTCAGAGTATTATACAGTAAAGAGCTACATGTACTCTACACTTCAAATAAACCATCTGGATCACCTCTGGTTTCTGAGGCAAACCAAAACAATCCAAGATTATTATTTTTTGTCTGTAATTTAGCAGAAACTTGATACTATATACCGGTAACTGGATTTGATTTTACTCAAAATTCAATTAAATAAAAGCCAAGCCTTCCAAGACAGAGTTACAGACGCTTTGGTCAAACCTTAAAAATAAAAAATAAACACAATTTTGTGCACACAATATGCTCAAAGCGTGCGTCGTGAACGACTTTCAGCATCCACCACATCAGACTTTAGCTCAGTATCTGCACAAATCAAATAAACAGAGGTCAGAGTTCAAACTGCCCCAACCTGCACTGATTAGACCCCCGTCTACATGCAGTGCAGCTCCAACACAAAGAGCTGACTGTTGCACACTCCACAGTTCATGTGACTCAAATAATCAAAACCAATTATCAATTACAGGACCAGAAGGTACGACTCCATGTTCTGAACAGCACAAACATCTGTCTAAATACTAAATATAAGAAGATATTTTAATTATCTATTCATTTGGCAACGTTTGCTTTTTAAGTGCATGCGTTGATTTTGAATTTTAACATCAATAACACAGTCCAGAAAACTTTTTGCAGGATATGTAAATGCATTCGTTCTTCACCTAAAAGAAAAAGTTATTTGACACAAGTTGTACTTTTAAACCAGCAACGATAAAATAAATAAGTAAAAAAAGCATTAAAACACTCACTTATCGAGTCTGTGTTGAGCAGGAATTAGACGGAGCCCAGTTCAGACGTGTAGCCTCTGCTCTCTGCGGGATGACTCTGGGTTGCCAGGTTGAACACGCCACCAAAACAAGTTACACACCACGTGCACGCAGCGTGACGCAACGATGCGCGCGCTGAAGCGACGTTTTGATTTTGCTACACAAATTTAACAAGGAAGACAACGGAACAGGCTAAAAGCTTCAAAACTTCGTGCTTGGCTCGATGATTTGGGACAAACTTTTTGGATTCGCCCCCGACTTCCTCTGAGTGGAGGCCTAGAGCATCATGGGAAATGTAGTAAAGCACATCAGTAGAACAGAAAGAAAAAAAAATCAGGTAAAGAAAACTTCATACTATTTAAATTATGCTAAAATATTTGCACATTTGTCTTACCAAAATACACCTTTTTTTTTTCATTCAACCTTTATTTAGTCAGGTAAATCTTATTGAGCCTCGTGGACTCGTTTACAAAAGCGACCTGCTAGAATGATGAACAGCAATGGTAGAATTTCCTTAAACAATAAATAAAAAAACAAAAGAGAAATACATAGTTTTTTCTTTTTAACAAAGTATCAAAAAACTAGCAAAACATTATAAGGTACATGTATAAAATCAAAAACAAGAACATATCTGCATTGGTTTTTGCCAGGATTCCAACAGATTCTGAAAATCATTTAGAGATGTCAGGGCCGAGAGCTTCAAATCTTTTTGTAAGATATTCCAGGAAGCAGGAGCGGAGTAGGAGAAGACCCTTTTTCCAAGTTCAGTCCTCACTGAGGGGACACTGCAGGTAATCATATCCTGAGAGTGCACGCTGTAGCTGCACTCACGCAAAGACATGTAGGAGGAGATGTATGAGGGCAGCAGACCAAGAATTAATGTACCTTAATGTACAATTTGTAATTTATGACATACAGTATGTGTATTAAAAAACAAAAACAAACACTGTACTGTTGTGGAACTCACAAGTGTTCTGGTCTCTGCACGTTACAATAATAATAAAAAATTATTTTACAGGAAATAATGTGTAAAATAAGAAACGGAGCTACATCAACAGACAACTTTTTAACCACATATTTCCAACATTTTTTTTATTGTCATTTGACAATGTAAAAGAAGGTCCAAAAATCTTTTATGATTTTTTTTCAGTGGCCCCCACATGGCCACCCCATTAAAACACTTTTGGAGGCACCACTGGCTGGTTTACAAGCATGTAAAAGTAGTATTTTTTATTTATTTTTTACAAATCAACATAAAAAAAAACATTTTTTTTTTTACAAATCGTTTGAACCATTTAAAAGATTATTTTAACTCCATAAGAAAAAGACTCAACTTTGCTTACTTTTAATTAAAATCTTGACAAATAAATTAACGTTGAATTAGAGACATTGCATTTCCTGTGAAAATGCAGTGCTTATTGTAGAAAAACTTGCCGAAAAACAGCTGAAAGTAGCAAAAAAACAAACAAACAAAAAAACATGCTGAAATATATCTTAAATGAAAGAACAAGCTCAAATTAGTAGAAGAAAACAGAAATAACACATATTTGCTGAATTAGGTTTAAATAAGCTGAAATGAGCACAAAAATTATGAAATCAGCTAAAAAGGTTAAAATTAGCAGCAACAACAACAAAAAATTCTAAAACGTAGCCAAAAAGTCAGAAATAAGTTAACATACGAGAAGGAAGTGGAAAGATCTGAAACAAGCTAAAAAGGGTAAAATTAGCAACAACAACAAAAAAATAATAATTTCTAAAGTCAGAAAGAAGTTAACATATGAGAAAGAAGTGGAAAGATCTGAAATAAGCTATAAAAAAAGTGGAATTAGCTGAAAAATATAAAATTGGCATAATCCAGCTAAATGGTAGCTGAAATAGCAGAAATAGCTGAGACTAGCAGAAAAAAGCTGAAAAGAGCATAACAAGCTAAAATTAGCAGAAAGAAGTTAATTAGGCAGAAAGTAGCAGGATTTATCAAGTAAAACTTGAATTTATCTGAAAACAGCTGAAATTAGCTAAAAAAAAATTTAAAAGTAGCTGAAAACGTAGAAGATTAAATTAACAGAAGAAAAAGCAGAAAGAACACATTTGCCCAGTTAGGCTGAAAGAAGCAGAAATTAGCACAAAAAGCAAAAATTATATGGAAACAAAAAGCTGAAATTAGCAACAACAACAAAAAACGGCTGAAAAGCAGCTGAAAAGCAGGAAGAAGCTGAAATTACAAGAATTGAAGAGAGCACATTTTTGATGAATTAGACAGAACTTTTTTTTATTACTTCAAAAAATATGGAATTAGCTGAAAAACCTTAGATAAGCATAAAAACAGCTATATATAGTAGCTGAAATAGTAGAAAAAGCTGAAACTTGCAGAAATAAGTTAGAACAAAAATGTTCTAGTTAGCAGAAATAATCTGAAAGGAGCACAAAACAGCTGAAATTAGCTGAAAAAACATTTAAATTTGCACAAGGAAGCTGAAAGTAGCTGAAGCAGAACAAAATGTGAAAAGAGCAGTAAAACGTTGTAAACACATCTAAAGATTTGAAGGATGTAAAATGAGCTGAATTCATTTTCTCTGAGGAAAAAAAAAATGGCAGAAAAGACTGAATAATTCAAAAAGCTAAAGTTGCACCAAAACCAAAAGTCACAGCAGGAGTTGTCCTGAACGAGCCGAACATTTTGACATAGGATTTGTTGAAACAGCTTAAAAACGGGGAGAAGAGAATCACATTGAAAAACGTAGGGAAGAAAAATGGATCACGACTTATTCAAGACAAGGGTGCTAACTGAGCAGAACACGGACGACCATGATTCCATTTTTCTTAAAGACCGTGTAAAGTGAAATTAAATGTGTGTTTTTAGTTTGTCACATGGCATAAATATGTGTTATTAATCACCCATTTAAATCTGACTGATTAAAAACATTGTTTACCTTATAAAATTAAGTCTCAAAAATCATGAAAAAACATGATTTTGCCTTGGTCTGGAACGCTGGGGGCGTGTCAGTGCGTGGGCGTGGTTTCAGCGCAGTACTGCGACCTGCAGCTGAGCTGACTGTGGAGGCAGGCAGCAGAGATCCAGTAAACCTGCTCTGTTTTTATCCGAGTTCTGTCTGTAACAACAGCTACTTTTTCCAAGAGTTACGCTGTTTTTGTAAATAGTTTTCTTGTGTGTTTTTAATCTGGAATGAATAAAAAATAAAATAAAAAAAAGTTGTACCATGCGGGATTTGAACCCGTGGGGTTTGGGACGGAAGGCAAGCGCCTTATCCATTCACCTATCCAGGCTTACAGATACTCGTCATATAACCACGCGCTATAAAAACACGTTATGATCTGCACGGGTGCCCTGACCATTGCGACATCCAGGGAAGATGCAGCAACGAGGCATAATTGATTAGCTAGCTAACAATGAACAAAATATCTATGCTATTGCTATCTGATGCTGTCTGCGATTCGCGAGTGAACGGCTCCACCGAGGCGAATTTATACGGCTGGAGCTGCAGGGGGTGGGGCTATACTAATGAGGACCGCGTGACGAAACGCGGTCACGTTTAAAACACGCCTAAAAAATCCTGAACCAGAAATATGTTTATACACAGTTTGCTCTATAACTCCAAAATTAATTGAGCTACAATTTTGAGACTTTTTACTCATTTACAAGATTACAATTATCACATTTATAATGTTTATTTAAGAAAATGTTGAAATTCACTTTACACGGTCTTTAAACTTTTTTATATAAAATGCTTCACAAAATAGATCTTACAATATTAACTGGAAGTGAGCAATTTATTACGTTAGGGGAACAAAAAAACAATCATAAATAATTGTAGTCAGTCCTAAATTTAAGTGGACAATGTTGGTAAATGACGAAAAAGTGAGCGATGGAATCTGTTTGTGCTTCAGATTTGGTGAACTGTCTCTACGTTTCAATAAGATAAAAAGGGATCACTTTTTACAGGAAGGTGTAAAAATATTGAAGGTTCATGCGTTTCCACCATCATGTTCCTTCAGCAGCATCATTAAGGCATTACAGGTAGTCCTCGACTTACGACGGTCTCGAGTTACGACGTTTCGTGGTTACGACGTATCTCCCATTAAAAATAAAAAATAAAAAATTGAAAATTTATTTTGAAAAGCCGAGTTACGCAGCTTCCAGTTTTACGTTATTAACGTAGCTGCGGAGGAATGCTACACATTACTCTCTAAAAAAGCTAAGTCTGGTCCTCTGGACATTCAAAAAACAAAACAAAACTGTACTGTGGACCCTGTTTTACGTCGTAAACGGAACGGAATACGGCAGATGGACCGAGCTGGACGGCGGTTTTACGTCGTAAACACAATACAAAATACGGAGGGACGGACGGCTTCACCACAGCATCCCAGTAGGAAACTAACTCTTTTTTCCCTTCATTATGGCTCCCAAATGTATGTGTTTTTTGATAATTATGTAGGGTACTGCGTTAGGATAGGCTAAGTGCTTGGTAAAATACAGTACTGTACGTGTAAGGTGAAGTATTTACGTATGTTCCGACTTACGTCGAAATTCGCTTCACGACGCTGCGCAGGGACGGAACTCCGTCGTAAGTCGGGGACTACCTGTATCTATAAAATAAATAATAGTCACAACAGAGGGATTTCTGTAGCGCTGAGGAGTTCCTGTCCTAGCTCAGAGTCTCGCAGCGTGAAGAGGGTAACGCCTGAACTGTAAGCTGCAGGGATGGTGACGTGAGTCCGTTTGGGTTGACCTTCCCGCTCTTCCTCTAGAAGCATCTTCTGAACTTGACCTGCAGGTAACGGGACAAGAACTGTGAGAAAACACGGTGGTTCAGCGTGCGGAGACGTGCACCGAAAAAGTAGCTGCAGCGTCACCCTCGACGTCCAGCACCAGCCACCCGGACTGGTTCTCCGACAGGCCGGACAGCGAGCAGCCGGGCGTCACCCGCCGCAGAACGTCGTCTCGACGGATCAGCAACACCGAGTCGCTGCAGAGACGCTGGTGCGCTTCCTCCTCGCTAACTGAAAGCAACAAAGCGCCATGAGGGAACCCGTTCCCTGACACGAACCAATAGCAGCTCTTTTCTTTGAGTCACTTACCGACATCCAAAGGGTTGGTCATGAAAACAGCATTCGGGGCGACTCCGAAGATGAGCTGATGGTGCCAGGCGTCGGGCACCTCCTCGCCCTCAGGCACGCCCAGCTGCATGTTCATGGTTGCCACGGGGACGGCGCCCTTTTGGATCCAGCGTGCGAGCCAAGGCACCAGCTGGACGCGCCGGCGAGGATAAAAGTGGAAGAAGCGACCCATCACCCTCCCAGCGCTGGCCTCCTGTGCCCCTTGGATCAGCTGGGCGTGAGTGGCACCTTGATGGATTTAGAAACAAAGAACTTGAAGTAACTTCTGACTCGACGTAGACCAACAGGTTGCTTGTCAGTGATGGGAACACATACACACAAAAGACAAACGAGATTTGAGTTGAAGAAGGCATCAACCTAGCTAGACCACAATGCATTGCAAAATACTGACTTTAAAGAGGAACTAAATGCAAATTAAACTTTTTTTAGCTGATGAACTCCCTAGAATGTGTTTAAAAGGTTTCATAGCACTATGTCTGTGTTAATTTTCATGTAATTGTTCGTATTTGTTTAAATCGGCAATATTTGGTCTAAAAACGTGTTTACGGTAGCCCTATGGGTTGAACAGAGGTTATTGCACCTTAATTTTCTTGTTGGTCTAGGATTCGCAAAGTGACGTGTTTTCGCAAGCTTTCGTCACGAACTTGGTTCAAGCAGAGCCAATCCCCTGCGGAGATGAGACGGTCCTCACTGCAGTTCATACCTTATATGGAAGTGGTACATTTCACTCCTGAAAAGCTCTGCAACAAAGCATATTATAGTTTTCGGAATGGCACTAGTTATTTGTGTATTTTAACTTATTTATTTTAAGAATATTTTCCACTTCATTGAAACTATCTGGTTGTATTTGTTTTAATAGTGTGCGATAGAGGAGTGATGCATGAATGCCGAGTTGGGTCAGTGGTAATACAGCTGGGTTGTGATGCGGGAGACCTGGGTTCACTTCCCGGTCACGGAGAACTTTGTGGTATTATTTTCATTTTTTTTAAGCCTTTTGTTTTGGATAGGTCGGGTGGAATAGATAGATAAATACATCTACTGTACGTGTTTATTATTTGTTGTTGCTTGGTTTATGTTGTTGGCTAGAGTTTTTTAGGTTGTTACTGGAGGAGGCGTGAACGTAGCCAACACCCCACGTTCTCCACTCCTTGTCTCTCGACACGCCCATTTTGAGGGAGAATTTGAATCTGCTTCGGGGGAGGAGTTAAAAATCCAGAGGCCGTTTAGTGACATATTAAAGCTTCAGTATGTAGCTTTTTTTATGAACATATTTCTTCACTCTGTCACTACCTCCTGACAGACTGATGTTAGCCAGGTAATCTCTGAAAAAAAATTAAAAAAAATATTGTCCCCTTGCTTCTCCAGGTGGTAAATAAGCATTTCTAAAAAGAAAAGGTGACCCGCCATTTTCCAGCCAATAAAAACAGAGTTTGTAACCAGCCAATAAAAACAGAGCTTGAATTTGAATCAGCCAATAAAAACAGAGCTTGAATTTGAAATTCAACAGACCACAAGGGGGCAGAGCCACATATGGCTCTGAGGGGGAGGGATCAGAATGCTTTGCCTGTTGAAAATATTTCTAAGTGCTGCAGTTCTACAGAAACTGCATACTGAACCTTTAAGTGTGTGCATTAGTAACTGTACAAGGGTCACTGGAGTGCATCTCATGACAAGATGTTCCCATCAAAGTTGACCAGGATACTCAGGTTTACAAAAACAGATTGTAGAATCAGGGAAATAGTGATACCTTGTTGTCCCTCAGAGGTTTTTACCAAGTATTTGTAATTTGAATAAGTACAAAAATAAGTTATTTAACATTAAGGAGTAGTTGTGTTTATTTTACATTACATTTAGTTAAATTTAGCTACATTTATACTGTCTACAGTTACATCTGGACCTTTGAGGGCAACCATTATGAAGATATAGCCCTCAGTGGAAATGAGTACCGGTATGACACCCCTGCCTCAGAGCAATCCAAACCTGATGGTTCCATTACAAGAAGCTGTGGACAAGTGGCTTCAAATATCTGGCAAAAAACAACGCAGAGACACATGCCTGCACTGGTTGGCCTCAATGGGACTAACCTGTATAAATAAAGGTTGAATGAATGGAAAACACTAATCGGTCTACTTCTAGTGACACCTGGAGGCGCCAAAGGACTGAAATGTTGATGAAAAAAAATAATCTGAAAATGTCAATTAAAGTGAAACATAAAACCTTAA
>JBBPBX010030112.1:0-35413 GCA_038048925.1 Garcialebias charrua
AGTCATCCTCCTCCATCTCACTCTGTCCTCTGCATCCTCTGTCCTCACTCCAACTACCTCCATGTCCTCTCTAACTGCATCCATATGTCTCCTCTTTGTCTTTTTCCTGGCAGCTGCATTTCTAACATCCTTCTACCAATATACCCACTGTCCCTCCTCTGGACATGTCCAAACCATCTCAGTGTGTCCTCCCTAACTTTATCTCCCAGTTGTTCAACATGTGCTGTACCTCTGATGATCTC
Organism: Garcialebias charrua; assembly: GCA_038048925.1. Taxonomy (NCBI): domain Eukaryota; kingdom Metazoa; phylum Chordata; class Actinopteri; order Cyprinodontiformes; family Rivulidae; genus Garcialebias; species Garcialebias charrua. Next base: position 243 of record JBBPBX010030112.1, read on the forward strand.
ATTCCTGATCTTATCCATCCTTGTCACTCCTAAGGAGAACCTCAGCATCTTCATTTCTGCCACTTCCAGTTCTTGTCTCCTGTCTTTTTGTCCATGTCTCTGTCTCCAGACCATACAACATAGCTGGTCTCACCACTGTCTTGTAAACTTTTCCTTTGACCTTTGCTGACACCTTTTTGTCACAAATCACTCCTGAAACTTTTCTCCATCCACTCCATCCTGCCTGGACTCTCTTCTTCACCTCTTTACCACATTCCCCATTTTCCTGGACAGTGGACCCCAAGTACTTGAAGTCCTGCACCTTTGTGACCTCTGCTCCTTGTAGCCTCACTGTTCCACTGGCCTCCCTCTCATTCACACACATGTACTCTGTCTTACTACGGCTGACTTTCATTCCTCTTCTTTCAAGTGAATACCTCCACCTCTCCAAGTTCTCTTCCACCTGTTCTCACCACAGATCACAATGTCATCTGCAAACATCATAGTCCATGGGGATTCCTGCCTGACCTCATCTGTTAGTCGGTCCATCACCAGAGCAAACAAGAAGGGGCTCAGAGCCGATCCTTGATGCAATCCCACCTCCACATTGAAGCTATCTGTCACTCCCACAGCACATCTCACCACTGTCCTGCTGTCCTCATACATGTCCTGTACCAGTCTAACATACTTTTCTGCCACTCCAGATTTCCTCATGCAATACCACACCTCTCTTGGCACCCTGTCATATGCTTTTTCTAAATCCACAAACACACAATGGAGTTCTTTCTGACCCTCTCTGTACTTCTCTATCAACATCCTCAAAGCAAAGATGGCATCTGTGGTGCTCTTTCTTGGCATGAAACCATACTGCTGCTCACAGATAGTCACCTCTTGTCTTGCTTCCACAACTCTCTCCCAGATCTTCATCGTGTGGCTCATCAACTTAATTCCCCTGTACAGTAGTTGCTACAACTCTGTACATCACCCTTGTTCTTAAAAATGGGCACCAGCACACTTCTTCTCCATTCTTCAGGCATTTTCTCACCATCAAATATTCCATTAAATATTTGAGTCAAAAACTTCACTGCCATCTCTCAAAGACATTAAAAAAATATATATGAAATAGCGTAATGTGTATTGTATTAGTTAGAAAATTAGAAAGTTAGTCATTTTGTACTGTTGGTTGAAGATTATTATTGTTTAATCTGATTGTTGGAACAAAAGGGGCAGATATAAGATTTATTCTTCTTTCTGCTACCTTTCATTTTTTTATATTTTGTACATTATCATTTATGGGATTGTCTTGTATTGTTTCTTTTGTAAAAAAAAAAAAAGAACAAATTTAATAAACATAAAATTTCCAAACCTCCACTGGTATGTCATCAGGTCCTACTGCCTTCCCCTTCATTCTTTTCAGAGCTTTCCGGACTTCACCCTCACTAATCTTTCCCACTTCCTGGTCCACAGTTTCTATGACCTCCACTCTTCTTTCTCTTTCATTCTCTTCATTCATTAGCTCCTCAAAGTAATCCTTCCATCTTCCCATCACACTCTCCTCACTTGTTAGAACATTCCCATTCCCATCTTTAATAAGCCTAACCTGCTGCACATCCTTTCCAGCCTGATCCCTCTGTCTTGCCAATCGGTACAAGTCCTTCTCGCCCTCTTTAGTGTCCAGTCTCCCATACAACTCATTGTACGCCCTCTGCTTTGCCTTAGCTACTTCCCTCTTTGCTCTATGTCCCATCTCCTTATATTCCTGTCTCCTCTCTTCAGTCCTCTCACTGTCATATTTCTTCTTGGCTAATCTCTTTCTTTGAATGGCGTCCTGCACTTCACTATTCCACCACCAGGTTTCCTTATCATCCATTCTCTGTCCAGATGACACACCAAGTACCTTCCTACCTGTCTCTCTAATTACTGTTGCTGTAGTAGCCCAGTCACTTGGAAGCTCTTTCTTACCACCCAGAGCCTTTAACAGCTCGTCTCTGAATTTCTCACAACATTCTTCCTTCTTTAGCTTCCACCATTTGGTCTTCTTCTCTGATTTTACTCTTTTTCTCTTCTTCGCAACAACAGTCATTCTACACACAACCATCCGATGCTGTCTGGCCACGCTCTCCCCTGCCACAACCTTACAGTCTCCAATCTCCCTCAGGTTTCCTCTTCTACACAGAATGTAGTCGACCTGTGTACTCCTTCCTCCACTCTTATAGGTCACTCTATGTTCCTCCCTCTTTTGGAAATAGGTATTGACTATAGCCATTTCCATTCTCTTGGCAAAATCCACCACCATCTGTCCTTCCTGGTTTCTTTCCTTGACACCAAACCTACCCATCACTTCCTCATCCCCTCTGTTTCCTTCACCAACATGTCCATTCAGGTCTGCTCCAATCACCACTCTTTCCTCCCTGGGAATACTCTCTATCACTTCATCCAAATCTTTCCAAAATTTATCTTTCTCCTCCCCATCACATCCAACCTGTGGAGCATAACCACTGACTATGTTTAGCATCAGACCTTCTACTTCTACCTTCAGACACATCACCCTATCTGACACTCTCTTCACTTCTACTACATTCTTTGCCAACTCCTCCTTCAGGACCACCCCTACTCCATTTCTCTTTCTATCCACACCATGGTAAAACAGTTTGAACCCTGCTCCAATGAGCCTTGCTGCCCTTCCACTTGGTCTCTTGGACACATAAAACATCTACCTTCCTTCTCTGCATCATGTCAGCCAGCTCTCTACCTTTGCCTGTCATTGTCCCCACATTTAGAGTTGCAACCCTCAGTCCTACATTCTTCACTTTCCTCCTCTCCCTCTGTCTCCTGACATGTTTCCCTCCTCGGGGTCTTCGACTAACAGTAGTACAATTTCCGCCGGCACCCTGTTTGTCAACAGCACCGGTGGCGGACGTTGTTAACCCGGGCCTCGACCGATCCGGTATGGTTTCACTTTGATGAACTCGCATTATGGTTTTGGCAAATGTGTTTTACATCGGATGCCATTCCTGACACAACCCTCACCATTTACCCGGGCTTGGGACCGGCACAAGAGATACACTGGCTTGTGCTCCAGTGGCTGGTTTCCGGTTCTAAATTCAGTAAATTTGATAAAAAAAACAAAAAACATTTTCACTCGTTTTTTTTTTTTTTTGAAAAGCAGATACTTTCAGGCTTCCAGCTTCAGATTGGAGACAGATTTCCTGGTCTGTTGGAGTCAGTCTCCCCACCATCACAGACATCTACACCTCCAGATGCAGGAAGAGAGCCACCTGCATCATGAAGGACCCCACTCACCCAGCACACACACTTTTTGCCCCACTCCCCTCAGGAAGGAGGTTGAGGAGCATTAAGTGTAGAACCACTAGACTGAGGAACAGCTTCTACCCTGAGGCTGTTAGACTCATGAATATCTAACCAGAATAATCACTGTGAAATATCACATCATGTTGCTGCTGATCTGTTTCATGTTGCTGCTGATCTGTTTCATGTTGCTGCTGATCTGTTTCATGTTGCTGCTGATCTGTTTCATGTTGCTGCTGATCTGTTTCATGTTGCTGCTGATCTGTTTCATGTTGCTGTGTTCATTGTGCACATCTGCTCATACACTCATATTCATGCTGCTGTGTGGAGTAATGTTTTTCCATATTAGTGCTTAGTGTATTTTTAGTTGATGTTATTCTTAGTTCATATCTTATCATCTAATCTTAGATATTATTATTATTCTTTTACATTTTATTGTTGGATGTAACTGGGACCCTGTGTACATAATCTCGTTTCATCACATGTACCACATGTGGTGCGAATGACAATAAAGATTCTCTGACTTAAAGATCAAGTGACAGCTTTGTTCATTTGATAAAACCACTCATGTGAATCTAAAAAAGCTAAGTCTGGTCCGCTGGACATTCAAAAAACAAAAACAAAGTAGATGTCCAGAGGACCAGACTTAGCTTTTTTAGATTTTTCCACCTGGATTATTGATCATGCTTCAGGGCACTCATATGAATCCTCGGAACCAAACCGAGTTGCAGTACCAACAAAAAACAGCAGAGGGAGCCAGAGATGCAAAAACAGATTCCCCCACAAATAAGAGAAAATGTTAACAACTTTAAATATAAACTTAAATCCATGTTTTATTTATGAACCAGGACTCAGGCTTGCAGACTTGTCTGGAATTATTTAAAAAATATAGATGAAACAAGCGGTAAAATGACAGATTTATTTATGTTTAATCTGAGCTCTGAATAACTTCTTTTTAAAGAAAACTTTGTCCAAAAGTTGATCACCATCTAAAATATTTTACAATTAATCACCCGAATTGACTCAAACTTAAGGGAAGAACTGATTGAAAATAGTGATTTATTTAAACCCTAAAAAGCTGCAGAGTTTTATGTAGAAATAAATCTATTTTGTGATTTTGGGGGAACGTTTCTCTTGTTTTTTTGGCCTTTATTAAACAAAAGCTAAAATGAGTTTAAAATTAAAATGTTGAATCCAAACTGCTGAAAGGTAAACTTGGACGATGCTGCTGTCGGTTAGCAAAATATCTCATGAACCACTTTAATTAAACTGATCATTGGATGGATATCTGGAATCAATGCAATTAAAGATGGCCGCCACAGCTAGTAAACCTCAGAAAACACAAAAATGACTCAGTTAAAGGTCTGGTAGTAGCTGAGAGTAGTCCCCAACTCGTGCTCCGACTCAGCGGGTGATTTCAGTCAGTTCTAAAATAAACTCGTCTAAACTTCTTATACAAATCAAGTTATTCCGTTTTGTTTCCTGAATAAATAAATAAAAAAAGACATAAAACTAATTATTTTCACCTTTTTTTTAATGAACCCTGATTATTGTTTCATTACAAATGAAGCCGAACAGATTACAGAACGAAACAGAAACATGAGATAAGTCACCGCTGAGGTGGACGAGTAAAACAAACGTTAAACAGCACGACGCTCGATTCCTCGACAGAATCCGCCAGAAATAAAAAGTATTTACACACAACTTAAACAACAGCCCCCCCCCCCCCAGATTAATACAAAATAAACGAGCAGAGTTCATGGGAAAGAGTGCAAACTGGTACGAGACACAAACGGGCCCAACAGAAAGTAGTCATGTTAATAAAATAACGATAAAAACTGATAAAAACTGCGTCGGTGAGCAAGGCAGCGGTTCAGGTTCAAGTCCTGAATGTTTTGTTCCAGCAGATAAACGTGTAAGACTTTAGAGAAGCTGTTAAAAAATGAGATCTGGACCAGGAAACTGTGTGTGTGTGTGTGTACGGTGCGACCACAGCACACACACATCAGAGTGAGGGATGATGGGAAGTCCCGCGTGGCTCAGAGGTTTTGTCAGACTGGGTCAAGTTTTGGTGGTGGGGCGTCTGATGTCACATGTGATGTCATGCTTCCCTTTACAGTAACCACAGTAACCAGGACTCGTGTGTGTGTGTGTGTGATGTGCACACATACAGCTGCTCAAACCAAAGCTCAGACCCGTATCGGTCGTCCAATCAGAACCAGAACTGCGACCGGCAGTTTGAACTCCAGATGTTTAAAATAAAACCGCCCACTTCCCCGTCTCACCTTAAAGAGTTCACATCTTTTGGAGGTTATGAACAGTAAGCGTCTTACCGGGTGAGGATGGATGTTTTAATGGCGTTGGTACATCAAACGTTCACTTCAGGTTGTGTAAACATTCTATAAATCTTTACTTTGCCTTTAATTTGAAATTTCCAGATTATTTATTAGACACGTTTGGGTTTTTTTACGAGCAGTTGGCGACAGCGGCAGCTAGCTGTGGCACTTCCTGCGCAGTTTGAAGCACGTCCTTCTACATTTGTTGGATCAACTAAAACCGACAGTGAAGAGGTTCGTGTCCGAACTGCTTTGTGAGATGGAAGTGGTTCTGCTGGGACTGGAACGAGATAACGAGCCCAAGTGGCGCTGAGGCCGACCCGGACCTCCCTGGACCTGCTCCTCCCTCTGGAATGTGCCCCCCACCACCAGGAGGTTCAAACCAGATGTCCGAGCCACCTCAGCAGATCGATTTTGATGAGGAGCAATGTTTTTGTTACTTTAATATTTTGTTTTAACTTGTTAAAAAAATCTGTATTTCTCTCTTATGTTTGTCTATTGTTGATTGTTTAAGGAAATTTCTACTGTTGCTGTTGTCATCATTCTTTAGTTTGTAGACAGGTCGCTCTTGTAAATGAGTCCTCGAGGCTCAATGAGATTAACCTGATGAAATAAAGGTTGAATGAATGAATCTTCAGCTGCTTGGATCCAGGATCTGGTTCCATCGGTCCTGATCCAAACCTCATGACTGTACAGGTGAGGACTGTCACATAAAAGAGTAATTCCAGATGTGTGCCTTTCAACTCAGCTTCTTCTTCACAACAATGGACCGGAGCATCACCTTCATTACAGTGTCCCGATGCATCAGTCTGTTTTATTTAGACTCTACTTCCTCAGACGACTGAGACGAGTTGGTCTGAGCAGCTCAGCCCTCACCTCGTTCTACAGGTGTGCAGTGGAGAGCATCCTGTGCTCCAGCATCAACGTGTGGCATGGAGGCTGCACAGCTGCAGAGAGGAAAGCTCTACAGAGAGTGGTGAAGGCTGCACAGAAGATGTTGGAGTCAGTCTCCCCACCATCACAGACATCTACACCTCCAGATGCAGGAAGAGAGCCACCTGCATCATGAAGGACCACACTCACCCAGCACACTCTTTGCCCCACTCCCCTCAGGAAGGAGGTTGAGGAGCATTAAGTGTAGAACCACTAGACTGAGGAACAGCTTCTACCCTGAGGCTGTTGGACTCATGAATATTCACTGTGATGCCACTTGTTCATATGTGCTGCTGATCTCATTCATCCTTATCTGCTCACACAGACTCATGTTCGACGTATTGTTTTTGTACCATCATTGCTTAGTGCATTCTTAGTTTTGTGTATTTCTTAGTTTATATCTTAAATCTTTTGGTTTTTCTTTACAAATTATACTTTTTTAAATATTTTATTATGTGAATGTCAAAGAAAAGTTAACCTCAGTTCCACAGGAAGTTCTGCGGGTTGCACAATTCAGCAGCAACTAGCTGCACTTATAAAAAGCTGAGCGCAGTTTAAAGTTTTAAAACTAAATTCACATTTTCACTGCTTTAAGGAGCAGCGATTAACTTTGGTCTTCGCAGCGTCCAGACTATGTCAAAATTAAACCTTTTCTCCAATCAGAGTTTGCTCACACAACCATCTACAACAGGTAAGCTACTGTTTAATCATAAAAGCTCCAGAGAACCCCACTCCAAAAGACGTGAACTGTCCCTTTAGCTGCTCTAATTACTTTATCATTTTAAATATAAAAGTTATACAAGTTTCATCGCAGCTCAACGGTCGAGAGAAGGCAGAAATATATACTGATAAGATGCCCGTCAGAATATATATATATTTACATCTTTACTATTAAAAATAACAACATTTACCTAATTTGTATCAAATGATCGTATTGAAATATAATATTTGATTTCAATATATATTTGAATAAAATATATAGGCGTAATCTGCTTATGTTTTGTTTTACAAAAGCCAAAGGCATGGTGGTTTAGTGTGTTGGGGGGTTAAATCGATAAAACTCACAGAAAGGCACAATCTTCTGGGTTCTTCTGGAATAAAATGACAAAAATATATATTTTTATACAAGTATCTCAGCTGAGTTGGCCTCGACGCTCCACATTCATTTAACGATTCTCCCAGAAGGCCGAAGGCGAATGCCCAGAGACGCCGTCCTCGTCCCGGAGAGGAAGGACGCCGTCTTTCTGCAGGAAACGAGTCCTTCAGGTCAAATACGTTCAAACGGAGCGGCGTCCGTTCGGTCTCGTCCGGTGAACAAACGGCGTGGCGTCGGGACCGAGGCACTTCTATAATCTCTACACGGGTCGTAACGTCAGGATCCGCCCGTTACCGAGCTAATCCGACCGGCAACAGATTACACTAATAATCTGGGCGTAATCTCCACTTTCTAACAGAACTGGCACTACAAAGTTCAGGCGGCGCTCACGAAGGGGTTCGAGGAGCGAACGCCTCCTCGTGCGAGGCGTTTAAGATCAACGTACACGTTAGTGTTAAAAACATACACAGTTGGATAAAACACCGGTGTTGCACGCGGGCTCGTCTACGGATCACAGGCGCCTCCGCGTCGGCACAGACGGCAACGCGACCTGGAAAATACGGATTCGTTTTGTTCTTCGCTTCCGTCAGCTCCGACGCAGGGGAACATCTGGATCAGTATTTTAGGGAGCGGGCGAGTCCGTAAAAAAGAAGAAAAAAAAGAAAATGGCCGACAGCTCCGTGGATTATTGCACACAAACAACAACAAACTAAACTTTGTACACGTGACACAAACGGGTTTGGATAAAAACTAAAAGAACAAAATGAAATTGTGTTTTTAGTTTCCGGTCTTGTTCGATCCGTAACATCTGGATCCAGATGTGTGTGTCCATGTGAGCACCGGTGTGTGTGTGTGTGTGTGTGTGTGTGTGGCTCAGCAGCCGGCGTTTTCCAGCGACAGCTGAGCCGTGGCCTGCTGCAGCTCGGAGCTCGCTCGGCGCTGCGCCGGCGGCAGCATCAGACCCAGGATAACTCCTCTTCCTCCTCCGTTCTGCACCTCCCCTCCTCTTCCTCCTCCGTTCTGCACCTCCCCTCCTCTTCCTCCTCCGTTCTGCACCTCCCCTCCTCTTCCTCCTGCCTCCTCCTCTTCCTCGGCCCGGACTTTCTTGTCCTCCGCCTCGTCCCTCTCTCCGTCCGCCTCCATCTTCTGGTCTTCGCTCCAGCGGCGTTTGAAGCGGAGTTTGAGCGGGATGCAGCGCGTGCCCCCGGGGCTGACCGGCGCCGCCGGGCCCAGCTCGACCTTCAGAGGAGCGGCCGGGCCGCCGCCGCCGCCGCCAGGGGGAGGAGTGGCGGGCGTCTTGAAGACCTCGTCATCGTCAGGATCGTCCTCGGGGTTGATGTGTGGAGGAGCCAAGGGGCTGCTGGAGTTTCCGTTCGCCTGGACGTGGTTGTTCAGCTGATGATGATGATGATGACGGCTGCTGAAGATCCCACCTTCATCCTCCTGGTTGAACTCGTCTTCCTCGCTGAGGTCCGTCACCTCCACGTCCTCCTCGGACACGTCTGACACGGGCTCCACCTGCAGAGGAAGAACAGTTTACTTCGTCTGAGCTCAAACGTTTCCACGAGGTGTTTTCAGGAACTCACCTTGATCTTGGGAGGAGCTCCTCCCGGGACAGAACCAGAACCTGCGAACGACGGGGGCTGGGTGGAGGAGGAGGAGGAGGAGGAGCTTCCTGACTCCCTCTGTTTGCGTCCGAGCGGCGGCGGCTGCAGCTTGAACTTGAACGACGACAGGTGAGAGTCCTCGCCGCCTCCCGGCTGCTGGTTTAGAGAGTGGGGGTGTGGCGGGGGCGGGGCCTGGAGGTGGTGGGCGGAGGGTTTCTCCAGGGTGGGGCGGTGGGGCTGCGGGACCACGATGTTGGGGTAGTGGAGGAAGGCCCGCGGGCTCAGGTGGTAGTTGTAAACGGACTGGGTGTGGGCCTGCAGGTAGTGCTTCATGTCCTCCGGGTTGAAGGAGAAGTGGGAGCCCATCATGGGGGAGGACAGGGAGGGGGAGGGGCTGTAGGGCAGGAGGGGGGTGGGGGTCATGGACAGAGCCGGGGACAGAGCCGGGCCCAGCAGACCTCCAGGACCAGGCAGGGGGGACACGGGGAACGGGGACAGAGGCTCCGGGTGGACCCGGGGGGCGTGTCTGAGGAGCCCCGCCGGGCTCGGGCCCCCGTAGAGCCTGAACAGATGCTCGTGAGGGAGGCGGGGCGGGAGGAGGCCCCTGAAGGCTCTGTCGGGCCCCAGTGCCCGCTCCTCGGTGCCGGTGGCCTCCTCCAGCTCAGAGTTGGTGGAGGTTCCGTCGCTGCAGTCGCTCACGGAGCCGCGGGCCATGCGGCGGCCCACGGTGCTGAACACCCCCGGGCTGCGCAGCTCCTCGCTGGAGGACAGAACCTCTGACGGCGTGGAGGGCGGGAACCGGAAATGTGTTCCTCCCGTCGGCACAGGGGGGGCGCTCTGCGGGACTCCCCGACCTGTGAGGGAGGAGGTCCGTTACACATCTGGATCAGAACCCAACAAAAACAGTTTCATTGTTCAGGTCCCCATCTGGAGACTTCTGTACATTCTGCTGGATTAAAGCCTTCAGCTACTGGTTGGATGGACTTAGCCTTCAGCTACTGGTTGGATGGACTTAGCCTTCAGCTACTGGTTGGATGGACTTAGACTTTAGCTACTGGTTGGATGGACTTAGACTTTAGCTACTGGTTGGATGGACTTAGCCTTTAGCTACTGGTTGGATGGACTTAGCCTTCAGCTACTGGTTGGATGGACTTAGACTTTAGCTACTGGTTGGATGGACTTAGACTTTAGCTACTGGTTGGATGGACTTAGCCTTCAGCTACTGGTTGGATGGACTTAGCCTTCAGCTACTGGTTGGATGGACTTAGCCTTCAGCTACTGGTTGGATGGACTTAGACTTCAGCTACTGGTTGGATGGACTTAGACTTCAGCTACTGGTTGGATGGACTTAGACTTTAGCTACTGGTTGGATGGACTTAGACTTCAGCTACTGGTTGGCTGGACTTAGACTTCAGCTACTGGTTGGCTGGACTTAGCCTTCAGCTACTGCTTGGCTGGACTTAGCCTTTAGCTACTGGTTGGCTGGACTTAGCCTTTAGCTACTGACTTAGCCTTTAGCTACCATTCTGGCACATCTTCCAGTTAATGTTTCAGCTCCTGTTGTGCTGGACTTTACAGTTTAGCTTGTTTTACCGTTTAGCTGATGTTAATAAAAAGATTTTGACTAATATTTAGCTACTTTTAGCTATTGTTTAGCCAGTTTTAGCCTTTCTAAAAATAGTATTAGGGTTTTGTTGAGCTCATTTGAGCTTTATTTGATTTTATCTTTTAGTTTTTTTTCTGATTTAATTCTGTTTCGGCTTCTGTAGCAGGTTTCAGCCATCCTTCGGCTCTTTAGAAGCCGTACTTCAGGAGTTTAAAGCTAATTCCTGCAGTTTTCCTCGGCTCTCCTCTGCCAGGCAGACTGTGGCAGCCGATCCAAACTCTTGGTGTCCACAACTAAACGCTGGAAAAGTCGCTCCCGGTGCCATTACAAACACACGCCCGTTTTTTCCAGAACATTTATTTTGTTAAAAAATAAAAAAAACACGTCTGCTGCGTGTGTCAGACATGACGAGTGGAGGAAAACTGCACGTGTGTGTGACCATCATATCACAACATGTCAGTGTGTGGGCCACATCACACACACACTATAATTAAAGTTTTGTGATGCTCTATGTCGCCCGAATCCAGAGCTCCATATGGGCCGTGTTTACACTGGGTGGCCGGGACCAGAACCAGGGGAGTGGGAGAAACTGGGACGTGGCGCGTGCACACACACACATACGCACGCACGCACACACACACACGCGCACACACACACACACGCGCACACACACCCCGTAACCAGGCAGACTAATGTTTGTTCTCTAATAATTTGACATATGAGAGGGATTTTGTGTTTTATTGGACTCGATCCTGAGACGACAAAGTAAAAATGGAAAATAAGTTTCTTCTAAAGGCGTCTGGACACAAAGCTGTCGCTCACTGCCAGAGCTCTGCGTGTCTGTTAGCAAAATATCTCACAAAACAGTGGACAGATAATGAATTGTCCATCTACAACTGATCCATTTTGGAGATGAAATGATTAAGAGGGTGATGGGTCAGTCAGTTTGATTTTCATTACATAAATCACTGACAGATTAAGGATTAAACCTATAAAAACAGGAAACTTTGTCTCATTTTTGCTCACCTCTAGGTTTTTCTGGACAAAAGTATAAATCTGATAAAAAAAAAAAATTCATACTCTGGATTAAATTAGAGCAGAATAAAAGCACCTGAAACTCTCAGTTTATAATCTGACACCAGCTAAGGGTTGAATCTAACTTGAAGTGTGAGGAAACACCTGAATTGTCACTTGGAGTCAACGTGAACGACACGTTTGCACAAACTCTGAGAAACTCTGCTTTACTCCTGTCACACCACCAACAGATAAATAAATAAATAAAGCTCAGGAAATTAAAAGTGTAGACGTGTAATCTGACGCCAACAGAGAGGCAGCAGCTCCGCAGAAGCTCTGAACGTCAGGAACAGGAGTTGACTCCTCACCATCTGAGGACGGTTGAACCCGGTCCGGATCAGGTTGCTCGTGTTAGCGTGTCGGTGGGGGATCTTTAGTCACTTCGAGACTAAATTAGATTTTGAGGGATTATAAAACAATTCTGGATTATCCATAGTGGTCAAGTTTGGGAATAAACACCAGCTTATATTCATCCAAAAAACTGAAAGTTTACGAATTGAAGCAAATAAAGCTTAATTCACACAAATAAACACTAATTTATATGTTGTTGCGGCTAATGAAGAGTGCACAACAACTTGGGCCCGACTAACACCAACAGCTAGCATAGATGCTAACTTAATATTAAAAAACGAAGCTAATTCGATTGTGTTTATGGGAGTAAATGTGTACACAAACATTTCTGCGGACTCTCTGAAAGTGGCAGCGGATTAACGTGAACATTTAAAAACAGACGACGCCCCTGGTGTGAACGTACCTGAGCCCATGTCGATGAAGGGGTAATTCACCAGCACCAGTTTGTTGAAGTTGAACTTGTAGGTGAACCTCTTCCCTTTGGTTTTGTGCAGGATCCTCTTGTTGTAGTAATATCTGAGAAAAAGACAGAAAACTTTACCAAATAATCTTAAACCCATACAACAGCACAGGAGGATGACGGGTAAGTTGTGTCCAGCTCTGAACTCCAACACCTTCCTGAAGACGTCACATATCTGAACGAAGAGAATATTACTTTATACAAGGAAGAGCCCTGAAAGTGATGGAGCAGCTTTAAAACACAGAAAACGGGAGTACAGCGGTGAAGAGCAGATCCAGCAGCAGAAATATCTTCACGAGCCAACAGGAAGTAAAAGGAAAGAAACAAATGGTGGATTTGCAGCGAACAACGTGCATCTGTTTTGTTGGTTTTTAGGTTAAAAATCTCTATTTTGCAATATTTTTGGCAAACTATACCATAGATAAGCCATCTAGTAACTCATTTACAACAGGTGACATCTGCAGCTGATGTTTTCTTCAAAGCTTTGAGGGAACAAAAATACATATTTGTTCCCGTTTTGGTCTGGGACAAATGTAAGAAGTTACATAATCATCACCATCAACCTTTGGATGGCAGCGACACGTGCGTTCTGAAAAATATTAAATTGGTAAAATAAAAAACATCTCACAACTGTGCTGAGATAGTACATCATGAGCTGCATGTGCATTAATTATTTATGAGCTTTTAAACATTTCAACTGAGAAATTAAAAATAAACTGCCTGTTTACAACTCAATGCGTTACGTTAATGTCACTTTTTTTCTATACCAATATCAACTACCTCATACATATACTGTACTGTGTACATTAACCCCATATGCTGCTTTGTCACTCTTTACAAATGTCAAATGCCAGAACCTTCATTTATTTTATAGATATACTTTTTATACTTTATACTTCGGGACAGTATTACACTCTATTTCATTTTTGGTGTTGGTGAAACTTTTTATACTTTTATACTACTATGGAAAACTACTATGAAAAAACTCAGGACAGTATTACACTCTTTCATTTTATGATTACCGTATTTTCCGGATTATTGGTCGCACCGCACCGAGTGTTTAGCTCTGCTGCTAATGTCTGCTAGAAGCTAACAGAAGCTAAACACGAGACGAGTCCGCCTCTCAGAAAACACGAATAAAAAATCGAATTTGATGTCAAATGTTTTCTATAGACCATCGTTACGTACATTAATGTCTTATAATTTAAACTCTGTAAGCAAAAAATATATACGCCGAGTGGTTTAGAAGTTTTTGATAAGCAAACTGAAGTAAACTGAAATAAAAAAAATGAAAAAACACGGGAAGTCCGCCTCTAAGAATATGAATTAAAAAATCGAATTTTATGTCAAATGTTTTCTATAGACCATCGTTACGTACATTAATGTCTTATAATTTAAACTCTGTAAGCAGAAAAAATATACACCGAGTGGTTTAGAAGTTTTTGATAAGCAAACTGAAGTAAACTGAAATAAAAAAAATGAAAAAACACGGGAAGTCCGCCTCTAAGAATATGAATAAAAAATCGAATTTTATGTCAAATGTTTTCTATAGACCATCGTTACGTACATTAATGTCTTATAATTTAAACTCTGTAAGCAGAAAAAATATACACCGAGTGGTTTAGAAGTTTTTGATAAGCAAACTGAAGTAAACTGAAATAAAAAAAATGAAAAAACACGGGAAGTCCGCCTCTAAGAATATGAATAAAAAATCGAATTTTATGTCAAATGTTTTCTATAGACCATCGTTACGTACATTAATGTCTTATAATTTAAACTCTGTAAGCAGAAAAAATATACACCGAGTGGTTTAGAAGTTTTTGATAAGCAAACTGAAGTAAACTGAAATAAAAAAAAAAATGAAAAAACACGGGAAGTCCGCCTCTAAGAATATGAATAAAAAATCAAATTTTATGTATGACTGGAAACCATACAGTCTTCTTCTTGGGTCGGTGTACTCTGGAAGTGGTACTGCACAGCGCCCCTAGTGGCCGAAAGTGGTACTGCACAATTTTTCTGTCAAAGTGAAACAGGCTGATATCTGAGTCAAAAATTGGTCTGAAAATATGAAAAAAAAAATCCATAAATAGGTCGCATCAGATTATAGGTCGCAGGCCTTGAAAAAACCATAAAAAGGTGCGACCTACAATCCGAAATTTACAGTATGTTTATTAAATGTTGGTGTTTTGGTGTTGGTGAAACTTTTTATACTTTTTTTACTACTATGGAAAACTAATATGCAAAAAAAACTCAGGACAGTACTAAACTTTTATTATTTCATTTTATGCTTGTTTATTAATTGTTTAGTGTTTAAATGGTTACTGTTGCACCGAGGGATTGAGAGGGAAATGCAATTTCAATCCTGTGTATGTCCTGTACATATTGCAGTTCTGACAATAAAGTTGACTTTGACTTAAACTTCTGATGCATTGTGGACCTACGGAAGCATTTAAAAGTCTTCGGGCTTTGTTTACTGAATGTTCTCAACATAGAAGCAGGTCCACATGGCCAGAACACTTCAAAACCACGACTGAGACGCCGCCTGGTCGCCTCTGTGCGATTTCGGACTGAAGTCACACTGCTGCCGAAACAAGGTAGTAACAGATCCGTAACGGTCGATGTGAAAAGGTAAGCTGGCGTTCCAACTCAGTGATGTGATGACGGATTACGACTGTCAGGGTTTAAAAAGCCGTAATGACAGCAAACAGATTTATTACAAAGAAGAAGATGGACCACACACAGCAGCTTTGTGTTCGGTTTAAAAGCTTGTTTAACCACAAAGTTACTCAATGTTAATTTGTCATGTGAAGAAGAGGGAGAAACGCCTGCTGTGACGACGTGGGGCAGGAAAGGAGGCGTTGGGACGACAGAAAGGAGACTAAAGAGCTGAGTTCAGTAACGGAGTCTCCACAGTTGTTGGAATACAGTTAGTTCAAACCGTTCAGGGTTCATTTCATCCATCCATCCATCCATCCATCCATCCATTTTCGTCCGCTTATCCGGGGTTGGGTCGCGGGGGTAGCAGTAGGGAGGCCCAGACTTCCCTCTCCCCAGCCACATGGAGCAGCTCCTCTGGGGGAATCCCAAGGCGTTCCCAGGCCAGCCGAGAAACATAGTCCCTCCAGCGTGTCCTGGGTCTTCCTCTGGGTCTCCTCCCGGTGGGACATGCCCGGAACACCTCACCAGGGAGGCGTCCAGGAGGCATCCTAACCAGATGCCCGAGCCACCTCAACTGGCTCCTCTCGATGTGGAGAAGCAGCGGCTCTACTCCGAGTCCCTCCCGGATGACTGAGCTTCTCACCCTATCTCTAAGGGAGAGTCCAGACACCCTGCGGAGAAAACTCATTTCAGCCGCTTGTATCCGAGATCTCGTTCTTTCGGTCATAACCCAAAGCTCATGACCATAGATGAGGGTGGGAACGTAGATCGATCGGTAAATTGAGAGCTTTGCCTTTTGACTCAGCTCTCTCTTCACCACGACAGACCGGTACAGCGCCCGCTTCACTGCGGATGCTGCACCTATCCGCCTATCGATCTCACGCTCCAGTTTTCCCTCATTCGTGAACAAGACCCCGAG
The DNA here is from genome assembly GCA_038048925.1 of Garcialebias charrua. Classification (NCBI taxonomy): domain Eukaryota; kingdom Metazoa; phylum Chordata; class Actinopteri; order Cyprinodontiformes; family Rivulidae; genus Garcialebias; species Garcialebias charrua. The sequence continues at coordinate 16,571 of JBBPBX010030112.1, forward strand.
ATACTTAAACTCCTCCACTTGGGGCAGGACCTCCTCCCCGACCCGGAGAGGGCCTCGGATTTGGAGGAACTGATCCTCATCCCGGCCGCATCACACTCGGCTGCAAACCGCTCCAGCGAAAGCTGTAGATCACGATCTGATGAAGCCAATAGGACCACATCATCTGCAAAAAACAGAGAAGCGATTCTAAGGCCACCAAAACGGATCCTCTCAACACCTTGGCTGCGCCTAGAAATTCTGTCCATAAAAGTTATGAACAGAATCGGTGACAAAGGGCAACCTTGGCGGAGTCCAACTCTCACTGGAAACGAGCCTGACTTACTGCCGGCAATGCGGACCAAGCTCTGACACCGGTCGTACAGGGACCTAACAGCCCATATCAATGGGCCTGGTACCCCATACTCCTGGAGTACCCCCCACAGAACTCCCCGAGGGAGCGCGTCATTTGCCCTGCTGAAAATGGCGGCCACAGAAGCGAGCGAGCACGGAAGGACTTTACAAGATTAACACGGTAAAAACAATTATTTGTTTGCTGAAATTATAGCAAAGATGTGTCTTAGATGAACTTTTCCTTAATAAATGAACACAATTGTCAAATCAGCTGGATTAAAAAAGTAGTTTCACCATGTGCACGCGTGGACGGCTTTACTTCTTTAAAATTTAGCTAAATAAATGCTTAAAAAATACATTTCTTAGCTGACATTATAGCACAAGGGTTCCTGAGCTTAACCGTTCCTTAATAAATTCACGAAATGGTCAAATCTGCTGGATTTAAATTGTTTCGCTTTGACTTCTTCTAAACAGTTGCGTGCGCTGCGAAAATAAATGATAAATAAATTGATTTTTAGCTCAAAAATCTCATACAGCTAACAGTTTTTAAATGTCCACCCAGTAATTACTTTCTGTAAGTTTCAACAAAATCTGTCTTGTCGTTCATGAGCTATTTGCAAAATAGTACCCGTTAAAAACACAGAGCTACAAGCTAACCTTAGCTAAACAACTAAGCTAACCACGACACATTTATGGTTATAAAACATTGAATTTTATCTCAAACATCTCATAAAGCTGGTCAGTTGTAAATGTCCATACAGTAATTACTTTCTGTAAGTTTGATAAAAATCTGTCCTGTGGTTCTTGACTTATTTTGCTAACAAACACAGCTAACAGTAGTTGCCTCCAGAGCAGGAGGTCGGGCAGCGACAGTCAGTCCGACCAGAGGAGGCTGCCTTCGGACACATGAGCTGGGAACGGTCGGTGTACCCTCGCGGACAAAAGTGGTACTGCACCATTTTTTGCCAAAATGAAAAACGGTCATATCTGAGCCAAAATTTAGTCTAAAAATATGGGAAAAAATCCATAAACAGGTCTCACCTCTCTATAGGTCGCAGGGCATGCAAATTAGGCAAAAAGGTGTGACTTATAGACTGGAAAATACGGTACTCTGTAGAAGCAGAACGTGGACTCAGTGAGAATACCAGCATTAATTCATGAACAGCTCAAATCTCAAAGATCATCTTTCAATCAGCAGATCAGGGTTCAAATTCTGAGTTTTCCCTGATTTAAAAAAACAAACAAAAAAGAAGTTTTTCTCTAATTACAAGAACGTTCCTGTCTGGGAAAATGTAAAAGTCACTTTCCAGAGTCGCTGGGAGCCCTCTTCATTTGTCTCTTATTTTATTACGACCGCCACAACATGTTTCTGAAAACTCACATCTGTCCTTGCACGAGGCTCCACGACGAGTGGTTTCTGAGTGGTCAGTAGCAGATTAAAGCGAGGAAGCTGGAGGCTTTGAGTTTCACTGCCAGTCATTTAAACGAGCAGCAGAGGAAACCTGTCCTCTGTAACTGAATTCACAACAAACTGCAAAATTAAACACCGGCACCTACAACTCCCAGCACAACTTCTTTATGAAGCTAGATCACATTAGATCCACGAGCGTTTGCTTTGGATTTATTTCAGAAAAGAGGCTGTGAAAGGGCCACATCCGCTGTACTTTTACATTATTCTGAGACTAAACAAGTTGCTCGCTCCGAGCACAGAAACACAATCCCTCGGAAAGCGGGGGGGGACGTCCATTCAGGTGGAGTCCGATCCGGGCGGCCCCATTAGTTCGAGTGCATTAGTCACCGTCAACGCACGGGAAGATGTTAAGGAGTGAATGGGCAGCTGCTGACAGCTCATCTGAAAAGGCATCGAAACGACTCGGCGTGACTCAGACGGGCGCATTCATTTTTCTTTACATGAAAACAAGTGCGTCCCATTCAGCTGTGACCAGACACTTCACTGAAAGAGACACTGAGCATCAGTTCCAGGTACGCCGAGTACAGGCAGCTCAGTTAAAAACAGAAAAATATGGATTTCTGTAAAGCTGATGAGCCTTTTGTTGGCAGCTTCCTGCAGCAACAAAAGGCTGAACGTGAAATAAAAAAAAGGTGAACAGGTTGAGTGACTGCCCCACTCCCAGTGTGCATCCATCAACTACAAAGATCAATAGTTTATTAACAAAGCGAGCATGATGCAACAGTCAGAGACATGATTCATCTGTGTGTGTGTGTGTGCGTTTGAGAAAATTATTAAAACTAAATTTCTGAATAAATATTTATAAATTGGTTTATATCCAAATTACTATATGGTATAGTGTGATGAGTTATTTATTATGTTATATTTTTATGGATGATTGTTGTTTGAATTGATTGTTTGAATTAATTTTGTTTAAAGAAGGGGCAGATATGATGAGATTTTTTCTTCTTCTGCTTCCTTTCATTTCATGTATTTTTTTTTCATGCGTTTTTGTAAATTAGTTTTCTTGTGTTTTTTTTAAATCTGAAATGAATAACTTAAATAAATAAATAAATGAAAAATATATACACATCAGCAAATGTTACTGATGCAGGTTAAATTTGATGTGGTAGTAGCCGAGAGTCATTCCCAACACATACAGCTTCAACTGATAGAGCAAGATCCGTTTTTAATAACTTACAATTAACTCAACTCTGTTAGCAAAATATCTCATAAACCAATGGATGGATTTAAATGAAAATATCAGGAAGTTATCACTGAATCAATCTGCAACTAATAAAACATTTAGTTGCCGCATTTCAAGATGGCCGCCACAACTAACTGACATTACAAAACACAACAACGGTTACACTTCAGCCAGTTTTACAGACGCTGAGCTGAAAGTTGGTGTGGCAGTGGCTGAGAGTCATCCTAAACAGATACTGAGTGTTAGCACACCATATGAGATGTACCTGTGACAGGCGGCCATCTTGGATTAATACTCTGGTGTAAAAAATGCAGCAGGCGATATGCATTCCTTCAAGGAGCACCAGGACTTTAACAACGATGGTGAAATATATTGTTTTAGATGCAAAACTCTTAGTGAGGGCAGGATTCTCTTGAGGCGGTAAAACTTACAACAATCTGTCACATGACGCAGAACAGTTAGCAACAAAAAAGCACAATAAGGGATGTGAGTCATCCCGGTCAATCTGAATCCAGCGTGAACAAAATATTAGTCACGGGAGTTTGACACAAAAGGAGAGAAAGTGGAGCAGCAGTGATTGGAGCAGGAGCTCATTCAGGTCCTCGATGACTCAAAGAGTGAAGGGCCTCTTCTGAAAGAAAATGATGAACTCTCACACTCAGATGTAGTACAGTCGCACAAACAGCACGCACAAAGGCTAGCAGGGAACGTACGCGGGTGACGATGAGGAAGCAGTGAGCTGGAATACGCACAGCCCACAGGCGTGGAGCGTCACCATCATCTAAACCCTTTTTACACTTTTAAACCTGATTCAACCTCTTAACGACCGGGTCTTAACGAGAGCCTTTAATCAATCAGTTCTGTGTCAGAGCAACACGCAGTACACAGCAGTGAAAGTAGAATTAACGGCTAAATGAGACGGCACAGCTTGTTTTTTTATTACCCGCCATCAAAAGGCGAGCAATCATGCATTTGACTGTTAGCTTTCATTTTTATTCACAAAAATCTTTCACTCTGCAGTAAACATGGAACAAACAGGTTGTTTTTATCATATTAGTCAAACTAACGCTAGACTAGGCCTGTCACAATAACACATTTTGCTGGGCGATTAATTGTCTCAGAAATTATTACGATAAACGATAATATTGTTTGAAATTTGACAATAATTAGTAATTATTGTCAAATTTAAGAAAATATGTTGAATAATTTTTGTGTGTAGTACCTTTTTTCACCATGAGATGGCAGTATAAGACTGTTTGAACTGAAGGATGAATAGTGAGGGAGAGAGCAGCGTGTCTCTTTAAGAAAAATGGGAGGGAGACCCCTTGACGTGACATGGGCTGTCTCCTTTTTGTGTCGCACAAAGCTTTTAATAATAATAAAATTTAAAAAATCAGTAAACAAGTTCTCAGCTTCTTTTTGCAGAGAAAAACAACTTTTTACACGAAGGCACGGGTTTCAACTGTGAATTTTGGAGCTTCGACAAGATGGAGTCCCCCCCCCAGAGGTCGAACTGTTAGCTTAGCTCGCAGCTTAGCTGCTTTTAACAATAAAAAAAACAACACAATTTTGGACGTTTAAAACAGATTTTAAAGAGAAAAGAGAACAGGAGGGGTCAGGGAAGAGTTGAGCCTTTTGTCATCCAGTGTCTTCAGTAGAAAGAGAGAGAAAGAAACGATAAAGCCGATAAATGAAAATGAGGTCGATAATTTTAATTTATCATGTGTACAAAAAAATTCTGAAGTAAGATGACCGAGTCTGCATTTGGTTCATCGGCTGAAACGAATAAGTGTGACCAAACATACAACACGTACGTGCAAAATCCACTCCGCATACTTTCAGAGGTAAATGTCAGGGTTTGAACGAGGGTGTGAAAGGCTTCAGAGCTGCGAATGCAGTAAACGCTGCCAGGACACGACGCTCACCGGCGTGATAAATTAACAAGTTTTGGGAAACGACCGGGCACATACGTGTGAAAGTCACGCGTGTGATCAGAGCAAGCTTGGCCGAATCCTCCTGCTGAAGTCGGAGGAATTCAACTGTCCAGGTTTTATGCACACATGCACGTGTCGTATGAGCGAATGCACACGTGTGCACCAAACTCACTTCAAAGTCTGAGAGGAGCATCAATCAAAGATGAAGAGGGGATTCTTCAAACGGCATCAGAGTTAATTAACAGCTCCTGGTTCATACAGGAACTGGAGAAACCACAAGAAGAAATGCACGAGAGTTTCACTCCAGCTTTCCATTGATGAAAACAGATCAGAGACGTTCAACACGCCTATATCAGAGTTCACGTTTCATGAGTCGACTAACGCTCGGCGACAAACACTGAATCAACAGGTCTGACGGATTAAAACATTAGAAACTGTGAAGATGATTAATAAACAGTGAATTGTGGTGCAGCACTTTTAGCCTTTAGCCTGCCTTCTGTTGCCCGTCTTATTTTAAACAGTTTTTTATAACTTTTGTTACTTGTAGTTTTTTCTAAGCTAATGTTCTGATCATGTTAGCTAATAGCTAATGTTCAACTTTTTCACCAACAAGTTTCAGTTTCTCTAGATAATTTCAGCTGTCATTCAGCATTTCACTGGAAGCTAGACTTAGACAAGAGGTGACTGTGAGCAGCAGAACGGTGTCATGCCAAGAAAGAGCACCACAGACGCCATCTTTGATTTGAGGATGATGATGGAGGATTACAGAGAGGGTCAGAAAGAACTCCATTGTGTCTTTGTGGATTTAGAAATAAAAGCATGACAGCAGGACATACAGTACATGTATGAGGACAGCAGGTCATGTATGAGGACAGCAGGACAGTGGTGAGATGTGCTGTAGGAGTGACAGATAGCTTCAAGGTGGAGGTGGGAGTGCATCAAGGATCGGCTCTGAGCCCCTTCTTGTTTGCTCTGGTGATGGACCGACTAACAGATGAGGTCAGGCAGGAATCCCCATGGACTATGATGTTTGCAGATGACATTGTGATATGTGGTGAGAACAGGGAACAGGTGGAAGAGAACTTGGAGAGGTGGAGGTATGCACTTGAAAGAAGAGGAATGAAAGTCAGCCGTAGTAAGACAGAGTACATGTGTGTGAATGAGAGGGAGGCCAGTGGAACAGTGAGGCTACAAGGAGCAGAGGTCACAAAGGTGCAGGACTTCAAGTACTTGGGGTCCACTGTCCAGGAAAATGGGGAATGTGGTAAAGAGGTGAAGAAGAGAGTCCAGGCAGGATGGAGTGGATGGAGAAAAGTTTCAGGAGTGATTTGTGACAAAAAGGTGTCAGCAAAGGTCAAAGGAAAAGTTTACAAGACAGTGGTGAGACCAGCTATGTTGTATGGTCTGGAGACAGTAGCCGTGTTTCCATCAAGGTTTCTAGCTGCGCATTTTGAAGTATCGCAGCAAAAAAGCTTAATGGAAACGGCAAAATCCGTATTTACTTTCTCAAGTTCGCCAAAAAGTTTATACGCTCGCTTGAGGTAGTTTTTGGGATCTGCGAAAATGAGCAGATGCGCAAAACGACAGATGGAAACACATTTGCCGACTCGTGCTGCCGAAGCGAACATTCACGTCACGTGACTGATCAGCTGTTTCAGCTCCGGACAACATGTAACATCGCTAAAACTAGTTGGCATGACAGAATAAATACAACTTGCCCGATAGCAACACGTACCTGAAATATTCTCTTCATTTTGATGAGATGTGTGGCCGGGTTCTGTTTTCAACTGCTACTTCCTGTTTACTGTAGACATGCGCAGCAGAGCCCTAGTGCTGACGTCTGACGTAATGACGCTGACGTCTGACGTAATGACGCTGTGCGCGGCTTGGGAGAAGCGCTTCAAGCCAGTAGATGGAAACACTTCTGATCTGCATTAATTTGTATTTACATATTTGCGAGGTAGCTCAAAATTCGAAGTGAAAATGGATGGAAACACAGCTAGAGACATGGACAAAAAGACAAGAGACGAGCAGAAATGAAGATGCTGAGGTTCTTCTTAGGAGTGACAAGGATGGATAAGATCAGGAATGAGATCATCAGAGGTACAGCACATGTTGAACAACTGGGAGATAAAGTTAGAGAGGACACACCAAGATGGTTTGGACATGTCCAGAGGAGGGACAGTGGGTACATTGGGAGAAAGATGTTGGAAATGCAGCTGCAGAAGTATTTGGATGCAGTTAGAGGACACGGGGATAGTTGGAGTGAGGACAGAGGACGCAGAGGACAGAGTGAGGTGGAGGAGGACTCACTGTGGAGACCCTTGAAGAGGGAAATGCTGAAAGAAAGATTCAACATTTCACTACATTTTATTTTTTTACAAAAATGAAAATCAGAAAAAGAAAAGAGAAATAATTATTCAGAATAATCAGATTTTTAGGGAGGAAAAAAAGTCACGACCAAACAAAACAGATGGGCCGGAGGAGAGCTGACCGAACAAGGTGTTCTGCATTTTAATGTGTGTGTGTGTGGGCATGCATGTGTGCATGTGGGCATGTTTGCATGGCCCTGTGTGTGTTTGTGGTGACGAGGCAGCGTAACTACAACACAGGAGGCCACAACAGCTCCTAGCCGTGCGCTCGTGTGTGTAAGACAGAGGTTGTGTAAACAAGGATGAGAACATACTGGTGGCTAAATAAAACTTAGCAGCATCCCACATGTTGCTCCGCAGTGGGTGAAGGTGTTTCTAAATTAGCCATCCTGGAGTTTCAGCACGCAGCGCAGATGCACGGTTCAGTTTCTTACACAATGTCAAAGTTCAACCAACATGGAAAAATTAGAAGCTTAAATTAGCTTTTAGTGCTTGCAGCCAAAGCCGAAATGTTTGAATACTACAGTAGTTGACATCAGGACATTTTAAATGTTTTCAACTCAAAAATTTAACTAAATCTAAAATTAAGTTGATGTGAATCCTTCAGCTTTTTATTCCTTCACTTCAATTTTCTCATCTTTCATGTTTAAAGTACCGGTAGTAAAGTTTTCATTTTAGCTTTTTTTATTCCATAATTTTTATAATTTGGCACAAATATGAACCCACTTGAAGGTGCTATGTGTAACTTTCTGTAGAGTGCAGAACTTAGAAATATTTTCAACAGGCAAAGCATTCTGATCCCTCCCCCTCAGAGCCATATATGGCTCTGCTCCCCCTGGCCCTGCTGAAATTCAAATTCAAGCTCTGTTTTTATTGGCTGATTCAAATTCAAGCTCTGTTTTTATTGGCTGGTTACAAACTCTGTTTTTATTGGCTGGTTAATGGCGGGTCACTCTGTGTTTTTAGTGTTTTTATAAATGCTGATAGAGAAGCAAGGGGACTATAGTTTTTTTCAGAGATTACTTTGTCTAACACCAGTCTGTCAGTAGATAGTGACAGAGTGAAGAAATATGTTAAAAATATATTGTTAGAAAAGTTACAGACTGCATTACAAAGTTACATAGTGCAGCTTTAAAGCCAAAGTTTTTAAACTTAAACTGATGTTGTTGGATAATCTGCTTATAAAATGTAATACTGTATTTGCATAATATGACGTGCAGGAGTCCCAGCAATATAAAGTATCATTCTTACTGAACCACAACCATAAAATTATCAGTGAATCTCTAACTTTAACAATTTTTTTTAGCAAAGATGAAAGAAAAAAAATCTAAACTATGAGTGAGTATAAATGGACGTATGTTGTTGAAGACTTTAAAAAATATAAATTCTGATGGATTTATTAATCATTTGGAGCTTATAAAAATTGTAACTCCTAAAAGTTCAGATCAACAAGTTGAGGCTCTTGTGTTCAAGTCTCACGTAGAATTACTCGATGACAATAAAGCCAACAATATCAAACGCTGTATTTAATCGACTTAAATTGGGCATTTTAAGGTAAATTATGTTCGTAGTCAAACAGAGGCTTGAAACCTGGAGTAGAAAAGGAACATCGACCCGAAAGTGATGAGGAACAAAATTTAAAAACTCAGATTTTAGAAACAACGCGTCACACGGAGGGGATTTCTTCAGTTGCAGGAATATTTGGTCCTATGACCCGACACGGCTCGTGTAGACGAGAACCACTACGGTAGTTATTCTGACAGATAGCACACTTGTTTCACATGCTGCAGTTTTATCATTAAAAATAAATAAATAATAAATCTGACCGTGGAGTCTTCAGACCTCACCTTAGTGCTCGGCTGAGCTTGTCGTAGTTCATCTGGGGTTTGCACTTCCTGGCCCCCCACAGCCGGGCCACCTCATCCGGGTCCTTGATGACGAACTCGCCGTAGTCTCCCTGCCAGGCGATGACGTCGTTGTACTCCTGTTTCCTCAGCAGCTCCAGGATGAAGTGCCACAGCTGGATCTGCCTGGAGCCCGGGCTCGACTCCGGCTTGTAGGCCCATTCTGGAAATGCAAACCCTGTTTAGGTGACACAGTACAACTACCGGTCAAACAACTCACTTTACACCTTTAGGTGATTTATAAACTATTTAATTGCTGGGAGAATTAAAAAAAATATATATTTATATATTCTTATTATGGGGTATAAAATGGTTTTTGGTGGCTCCGTGCGAGCTTCTGATGACCATTTTGGTTGAATCTTTTTCCCACAGACTGCAGTTACATCAAACCATCCCTGCTATCAGCATCAAAGCTGAAAAATCGGCACTGTTTTTAAAGATTATCAGGCCTTGAAACACGAGCAGACAAAATATAAGATACAGCTTGATAACTACTGTCAGGACGCACACTCCGAGCAGCACACACACCATTATACAAACGTTAAAGTATAGCTTTGTGATTCTGGATGGTCAAAGACTCAACACTGTGCACAAGGCCAGGCTGAAAGGCTGAACAGTGAAGGAATAGTCTCACACACACATTCACACACACCTTATTAGGACCAGATGTGTCTTGGCAATCAGGCTGAGAAAGCCGGGAAAGGCTGGGAAACATATGGGCGCAATATAACAATGCTGAACTCTGTTTGTGTAAGACTGTAAAGAAACACGTTAGCCTAAATACCAAAGTTACAACTGGTTTCCCACACCCTGCAGTGAGTCGTATGTGCACACAACTGACTGTAAACCGTTAAAATGCACAAAGGTGGACTACAGCGCTGAGGCGACCTGCTGATACAAACACACAACAATCACGAGTAGGTATCAGGATCTGATTAAACCAATATTACGGCTGATTTTACAGCTAAAGCTTTGCTCCTTTGATCCTTTAGTGCCTCGTTGACGTTTGATAGGAAAACCCTTTGGGGGAAGCTCTACAAAAATTTAACACAAACACTGAAAAGCAACCACAAAGTGCACAAAAGCAGATGAACAACATTGTTGCTCGTTGTTCATCTGCTTCTGGTAAACTGGACGTTACGCTAAACGTACGCTGCCAAGTGTGCACTCTGCAGGATCAATTACAAAATAGTACAAATTTAAAAATCTTGGCTCCAAATTAAAACGTTATTTATTAGAAGAAGGAGCTTTGCTTCCAAATAAACTATATTAAAAGCAGGTTTGAGGCAAATTGTGTCTTTTTTTAGACAAACTTCACAGTGAGTCAGTAAACTCAAAATCTGATCTGAAAGCAGCTCTGCAAATGAAAACCACTTCTATGATCCAGATACAGACTGCGTGTTATTAGCAGGTGTATAAGTCTAAATGAGTCATGGAAACACTGACCGAGAGGGGGTATTGTCATAAAGTCCATTATCGAACAGGTGATGAACAGCTCTGGGTTAGCAAACAACAGATACAGCCAGGAGAGTTGAAGTTTCACATTTAAATTTGATTAAAGTGAAAACGGCTAAGCTACAAAGTTGAGGTAAGGATGCAACATTATAAAATATGTTTGTGACAATAAACCGCTGTCTGAACCGCTCGCAGCGTTTTGACTGACAGGAAACTGAGCAGGTGATGGATGTGATGCTGCCGACGCTTGTGCAGTTATTTTAACAGATTTGTTCGTTTGATCCTTCTTATTAATGCTTACAGTAAATAAAAGTTGACAAAAAACTCTGTTTAACAGACACCGACCTAAACTTTGTTGTGGTAGCTAGCAGCTGAGGACGGGCAGTGATTTTTGAGTATCGGATATCTGTTCAAGTGAGCAGATTAGAAGAATTACAGTCGTCCCAAACCTCCAGTGCTAGTGGTGATTTTACACGGAATCAACTCGAAGCGCCCGTGTGTCCGTTTCTGCCACTTGTGGTTTTTTTTTTTTTTCAACATTACTAACAGAAAGTGTGCATTGCTCCACGTTGAACCATCAGTTGGGTGGAAATGAAAAAGCAGGACAGATCCCAGTTTCATCACAAATGCGTTCGGCCGTGGAACTGCGAGTAACGCAAACTTTAGTTGGACCGTGTGCCCGGGGTCATTTTCCAGGAAAAACTTCTGAGATAAGAGCTTGTTGTGATTTCTCTGCTTTGAAACGGTTTGTTGCGTTGAAACTTTCCGCACTACAATAATTAGATCTGCGGGGACAAATGACAGGAAAAAGCATGTGTTGTGAGAAGCAGGAAGTTTTGTCAAGTTTGCTCATGGCTGGAACGTATCAGACAGTCGAATACAGTAGTTAAACATAAATTACCAGACACATTTAATTCTTTTTTTTTTTTAAATTCAGGTTGTTTTTGCTTACAATGCACATCCCTCTTGTAGCCGAGTCATCCCTTCACGTCCTCTGAGAACTGACCAGTGGTTCGAGCTTTAGACAGGCACAGCAGCAGCTGATATGAATTCATTTAAGAAATGCTTTAGTTTACATTTGTATTTTGATTATTAGTCTAATTTCAGAGTCGACGGTACACCATTGTCTAAGACAATGGTGTACCGTCGACTCTGAAAGAGTCCCAAGTTTTGGTTGCTTCAGTGATCAATCACTTTTATGAAGTGCATTTAAAAAAAAGATTTCTTGATAAAAATGAAGAACATCTCTTTGTTAGCACTCTATAAATCGGATGTATTGTCGGAGTCAGACTGTCATGTCATCATTGGGGCGGCCGTGGCGTAGTGGTAATGGCAGTCGTCCCCCGATCGGAAGGTTGGAGGTTCGAATCCCGGTTCCCCACAACATGTGTCGTGTCACTGGGCAAGACACTTAACCCAGAGTTGCTCGCGGTAGGACTGGATGGCGCCTTGCATGGCAGTCTGCCGCTACCGGTGTATGAATGTGTGTATGAATGGGTGGATGGCTGGTCTTGTAGAGCACGTTGGGGCCCCTCATAGGGGGCTGGAAAGCGCTATATAAATACCGGTAAGCTCCATTTACCATCATGCTGTATAATAATAATTCTCTGATTTATTGTGACATAATTACAAGTAGGGATGTGCCGATCGATCGGAAACCGATCAATCGTCACCGATAATCATTAAAGCGGATGTGATCGGCTTTTGCCTTCAATTACCGATCACAGAGCCTGTGATACGAAGTTTGCTAACTGCAAAACGTGCGACGAAAAAGTACCTCGTGGAAGAATTTCAACGAAGTCCTTCAACACAACAAACCTAATTCGTCATTAAAATGTTTTAATACGTTTTAATAACTTACCAAAAGCCGTCTGCCAGCGCCGCCATAAGCAACACCTGTTAGCATGTAGCCCCACCGAGTAGCCAGCCCCACCGAGTCCGCTGCGCAGTTACGGGCAGTCCAGTTTAGCTGCGGCTTCAAAAAGGCTGTCGGCTTTGTTATTCCAAGTTAGCTGGGTGTCCCCCGATATCTTCTGCTTCCAGTCCGACATCGAGGCGAGCTCCAGGAACCTCTGATCGCACAAAGCCGGCTGTCTGCTGCAGGTCCGGTTTAGCATGTTAGCCTTAGCTCATACCATGAGCTGCTGGTCTCGCGCGGCGCTGTAGGAACGCTCGGCGGAGCGATCGCGGCTGCTGCTCCAGTCCTGAGACATTCACAGAGTTCAGAGGAGTGTTTCCAGTTAATTTATCCGTATGAGGCATCCTCTTATGGGAGAAACAGTCCTCCAAAAGCCGACTGCCGAGTGTGGAACTGAATGTAAAATGGCGGAGGCGGTATTTCCTGGTTCTTCTTCTTCTTCTATAGAGTTGAATGGCGGTTGGCGAACTCATATTAAGCGCATTACCGCCACCTGGTTCCCGCAGGAAGTTGTTCAAAAAAGCACGAAATTATTTAAAAATAATAATAATGATACTTTACGTATTTATAAAGCCATTTGTAAAAACAGCCAACAGTGCAGCTTTAAGTAGCAAATGGGGTATTTTAGTTTTTTATATGAAGTAATAGATGTGTTTTTTTTTTAAAAACAATAAAAAACCTTTTTTTTTTAATTGAAAGTTAGTAAGGTAAACATTTTTCTTTGATAATGCAGTTGATAATTACTTTTATTTACTTTGTTCTCTGAAATAAATTAGTAAAAATATGTTTTTGTCTGAATTATGGTGATTTTATGGTTCTGAAAATAACATGAGTGCTGCTTCTGGCTACAAGATCTTAAAGGAGAAATGAAAAGTGTTTTTAAGCTAATAGTAGTCTAATGAAAAGCATAAAATAAGCTTGTTGAGAAAATTTCACAAGTCAAAAATGTCATCCTAACTCAAATTTAGACTTTGCAAAGTGAAAAAATTCTCATCTGGTGTTTTTGACCCCCCTCCCTCTGCTTGCTCTCCGTCCCCTGAATATGACATAGGCAGTGCAATGGTCGTCCCTCATACAGTAATATTAGTGTGTGTATCTAGTATTTTTTCAACTTTCATCATTTTGTAAACCGCCCCCTAGCTTATAGACTGTAGTTATGTTATCATTCACAAGAGTTTGTATATATTTTTTGTTTATGTAGTGTTTTGTAGTTCTGTTTGTGTTAATAAAAAAAAAATCTAGTAGTGGACAAAAAGGTTTCAGTGTGTAGCAATTAGGGATGCAGCAAAAAAAAATCTATTTTTTAAAGAATCAAGATTCTTAGTCCTGGCGATTCAGAATCGATTCTAAAAGCCCCAAAATAGATTTTAAAACTTTTTTAAAATTTTATATTGTATTTTTACCGCTCCTGTGCATTCGGCCGCTGTAGAATTTTGGCCGTGTAGGGCCACCGTAGTTAGTTAGCCAGGCAGCTCCCAATGGAGCCTGCTAGCAAGGAGGGAGACCCTGCATGTTTCAACTTGCTCCTTCATCTTTAAAAATCATTTTAGATCCTACTACCGTATGTTCTGTGGAATACAGAGCTTAACAAGACATTGGTAACTGTTTCAGGACATTTTCAACACCCCCACTTCCATGTTAGCATACTGCGCTAGCATGCTAACGTTAGCATACGGCGCTAGCATGCTAACGTTAGCATGCGAAGGCTATTCGTATTTCCAGGATAGAAATGCCCATTAATGCACTAAATCACCAAACTGTTTTTGACAAACTTAAGTGATATCCTTCGGATTCAAAAAAGTATTCTGCTTCCATTTTAAATGACAGACAAGAGGACAGTAATGATGGGTTTATAGCTTCAGTGTTATTGTAAGATAGCAAAGGAGGTCTTAATTGTGTCATAAAAGTGCGTCCAGAAAATGACTACAGAAATCACTGCACTTCGGCATGTAGCAGGAAAAATGTAAAAAAACTATTTCTTTAAGCTACTGACTTGAAAAAAGCATACTAAGTATGTTTATGTGTGTTGTTTACTATATGAAATTCTTGTTATATCGATTTTTTCAGATTTGATTACATTTCTCCTTTAAAAGTTTTCAGATCTTGTAGCCAGAAGCAGGACTCATAAATTACAGGTAAGCCATTTGATCGGTGATCGGTTTATGTGATCGGCTCACATATAGGCAATCGGTAATTGTGATCGGTATCGGTGATCGTCACACATAGGTGATCGGTATCGGTTTTAAAAAACCTGATCGGCACATCCCTAATTACAAGTCTATGGATCTCAACTTTTACCAATTATATTGATTATTGTTGTTTTGAAAACAGATAACGGACAAACTGAACTCTTGATGAAATGACAGGAAGCAGTTTAAAAAGTGTGTAACAGCAAACCAACCCCTCAGTCTCCCCCTGGCATAAAGAACTGAGAGACCCTACACTCCCAGCATGAATGAACATTTCAAAAGTGGGAAGGGGAGAAATGCGATTCAGCTTTTGGCATTTCTTTTGACAACCATCTCTTCTCTTTCTTCTTTCGGCTTTTCCCTCTTCGGGGGTCGCCACAGAGAGTCCTCCTCCATCTAACATTAAAGGTATGGTATGCGATTTTTGAACACTCTGGGACAGAAATATTTTCAGCGCATAAAAGCATTCTGCTCCCTCCCCTCAGAGCCATATATGGCTCAGTCCGTGCTCTGCTGAACTTGGGATCTGCTCCGCCCCCTGCTGCTGTCTGCTCAGAGCCGCTGCGATATTCTGTGTTTATGTTAATAAAACCTTCTAATAAAATAAAATAAAACCATGGAGCGCTAGTCCTACAACACAAAATCCAGCAGAAATCATCAGAGGTTCACGAAGCAACGTTTGGACATGATTTAATTCGCTCGTGATTTCATCATGTCTGTCAGCGCTGGTCTGGAATGTCTGGAATGCTCCGCCCCCAGTACATGTCCTGTCTCTGCGCTGCGAAGTTCTGTGTTTATATGATAATATAACTGTTTAAAAAATATAATAAAACCATGAATCACTCATCCAACAACACAAAAACCAGAAGAAATCAGCAGAGGTTCACGAAGCAACGTTGGACATGTTTTAATTCGCTCGTGAGTCGTGACAAATCCATTTCCTCATTCCTGTCAGTGAAGGACGAAGCGATCACTTGACTTTTGGCAAAAAAAACAAATAAAAGTCCAGCTCTGGGATAAAGAAGGGATATTTAATACATTTTGTGTCACATACAAAACAGTCCTGCATCGCTTTGCAATCCTTTGAATGAGAACGAGCCGCGGCGCTGCGGCTGGGACAGGTGGGGGCGTGGGTTGGGGCGTGACAAACAACTCTGTTTTTATTGGCTGGTTAAGGACGGGTCACTCTGTGTTTTCAGTGTTTTTATAAATGCTGATAGAGAAGCAAGGGGACTATAGTTTTTTTTCCAGAGATTACTTTGTCTAACATTAGCCTGTCAGTAATAATAATAATAATAATTAATTCAATTTATAACGCACTTTTCATTACTGAAAATCTCAAAGTGCTACACATTTATTGAATGCTACACACATTCATAAACCGGTGGCGGCAGACTACCATGCAAGGTGCTTTCCAGTCCTACCGGGAGCAACTCAGGGTTAAGTGTCTTGCCCAAGGACACAACAACACATGGTGCGGGTCCCGGGAGTCGAACCGCCAACTTTCCGATCGGGAGACGACTGCCATTACCACTACACCACGGCCGCCCTGTAGATCGTGACAGAGTGAAGAAATATGTTAAAAATATATTGTTTGAAAAGTTACAGACTACATTACAATGTTACATACCCCACCTTTAAGGCCTTGTACACACGTAGCCTGGTGTTTGAAAAAACGAATATCTGCGCAAAAAAATATTGCCGTACTGTACATACATGTTCGGATAGAGAAAATGATCGTCTACATCAGGGGTCGGGAACCTATGGCTCGCGAGCCATATATGGCTCTTTTGATGGCTGCATATGGCTCGCAGACAAATCTTTAATAATAATAATAAAAAAAGCCGATAAAAATATAAAACATGGCCGCGAGTGGCTGGAGCCAATCACAGCTGTCCGCGGGTGACTGGCGCCGACCGGAGCCAATCGAATGATGCGTCACGGACACGGGAGGAGACGTGATCAGGAAGTAAACATCCCTCCTAGCAGCTAGCTTAGCTAGTTGTGGAAACCCGTGTGACGAAGATGGCGGCTAAACGAAAACGAGACGAGGATTATTGTACTTTTCAGCTGGAATGGACAGAGCAATTTGCTTTTGTGGAGAGAGCAGGTTCTGCAGTGTGTCTGATATGCAATGATAAAATTGCCTTGATGAAACGCTCAAATATAAAGCGGCACTTCAACACACTCCATTAGGGCTGGGCGATATGGGAAAAAATCATATATCACGATATGGACTTTTTTATATCACGATAACGATATATATCACAATATAAAAAAAACTTTGGTCCAAATTTTTCCTGTACACACACACACACACATCGTGTTGTAAATATACAACACGATGTGTGTGTGTGTGTACAGGAAAAATTTGGACCAAAGTTTATTTTATTTTTTTAATTTTATTTTACTACAGATACAGTTACAATTATGAATGTGAACAAAAAGAACAAGGAAATTTGGACCAAAGTAGAAACTTTGGTCCAACTTTGGACCAAAGTAGAAACTTTGGTCCAACTTTGGACCTACTTTGGTCCAAATTTTTCCTGCAGGTGGCGGTAAAACAACGGCTGCTAATAAAACCCACGAAGAAGAAATCTGCTCTGACTGGAATCTGGAGTAAACAAGGCAAAGAAACAGAAAAGAGAAAACGTTGCGTTTGATTCCGGTTCTGTTGTGTCTCTGGTCTGTTTTGTATTGGTTAACTGGACCCGAGTTCGGACTCGGTTGGACTTCGTGTCCTCTGGACCCATTTTGTCTCCGAGTTTCAGCGGAGCGAAATAATGGAAGCTAACAAGGTGAGCTTCCCCCTCTTTTTGGTAAAAGTTCTTCTTCTTGGGCTGCCTGCGCAGCTGTTTCTCCATGTTGTGACACCCATAGATATCTGGTGACACCGGCTTCATGCCGGCTGCGTCTCTGTTGAACTCGAGTTTAACAACGTAAAGCATGTGTCGCAAACCCGCGCGTGCGTCAAACATAAAGCAGCGCCGTCATCTCGCAAAACCACAATATGAAGCTTCTTTGCGACCGTTATTTTTTTATTCTTATTTATCACGATAGAGACGATAGAAGGAAAGTAGCACGATAGACACGTTTCTATCGTCCCCACGATATATATCGTCATATCGCACAGCCCTACACTCCATGCTGCCTTTGCATCAAAATATCCTGTGGGGGACAGCAGGAAAACAGCAGGTGAAGAGCTACTGGGCAGAGTGCAAGCAGGTCAGCAGCACCTCCGTGTTTGGACTCAACAAGGTGACTGGAATTCAGCTAGTTTTGCTGGTGCTTTCGCCATTGTGAGAAACGGGAAGCCATTCACAGATGGTGAGTACGCCAAAACATTCATGCTTGATGTTGCCAATGAACTTTTTGACGACTTTTCGGCTAAAGACAAGATAATTAAACGAATAAAAGACATGCCATGACACACTACAGGTAGTCCCCGATTTACGAGCGCTCTGATCTGCGAGGTTCCAGACTTACGAGCTGCGAATTTTTGGAAAAAACGAAAAAAATACTGAGTTTTCATGTGTTTTTTCACTACAGTTAGTTAGTTAAGCATATAAACACACGTTTCCGATCATTTTTATGCACTCAAAAGTAGTTTTTAGATGAAAATAGAGTGTTTTTAGTCGCGCTAGCGAAAACCGTTCCAATTTACGAGCGGATTTCCGGATTTACGAGAGAAATGGCGGCCGTTCCAAATTACGAGATTTCCGGTTTACGAGCGCCTCGTTGTAACGGATCTCGCTCGTAAATCGGGGACTACCTGTACGTGAAGAAAGTCTTGCCGTTTTGCCTCTGAAAGGGACAACAAGAGGGGAGGATTTATTAAAAACTTTCACTGAGTTCACTAAAGAAACAAATCTACAGATGGACAAACTTATTTCAGTGTGTACTGATGGTGCTCCATGCATGGTGGGGAAAAACAAAGGATTTGTACTGTAGCACTGCTTCATGAACAGGAAAAGAGACCCATTTTAAGTTTTCACTGCATCCTACATCAGGAGGCGCTTTGTGCTCAGATCTGTGGCGAGCAGCTTGGTGAGGTGATGTCGCTGGTCATTCAGGTGGTCAGCTT
>JBBPBX010030113.1:0-25201 GCA_038048925.1 Garcialebias charrua
TATCCCAAAGTCCAGGATCAGGGTGGACCTTAAAGGGGTGACATGATTTTTGAACTTTGCATAAATTTGCACAACATATACTGTATATCTTTTATCATTCAACTATGTTCGTTGTTGCAAACAAAATGATAATTTAATGAAAATTCGTTTCAAAAGTGAGTTTAAAATTTGCGCTGTGTTATCTTCACGGGACATCCGGGTACTTCTGCTTGCTAATTTTGTGACGTCAGGGCAGGAATGTCTCCTAGAACGTCCCTTTACATAACAATAGTGCACACTATAGAAACCGACGAATTTAGCAATCTAAGTTTAGATTTGAGCGATTTGTCTTCAGTTTGGGAAGCCGAAGTTAGTTCAGGGGTTGAACAAGAAACAGCAGGTTCTGCCTTACCTTCAGGTGGAGTGGAACGAGGGGGGCTCCGAGGGGGACAGCTTTGTTTGTTTTGTCCAGTCTTGACGAAGTATTTCATCTTTTGGGAAAGTGAAAAGGCTCACTTGTTCACTGATGATATTAGAACACCCAAATGCGACCCAACGTAACGGCATTTTTCAAGTTATACAAAAAAAGAATAAGCGAACATGCAGAAAATGAATCTGCGTTCTATACGCAGCCACAGACTGAAATTCCTACGATGATGTCACAAAATTAGCAAGCGGAAGTACCCGGATGTCCCGTGAAGATACACAGCGCAAATTTTAAACTCACTTTTGAAACGAATTTTTGTTAAATTATCATTTTGTTTGCAACAACGAACATAGTTGAATGATAAAAGATATATATGTTGTGTCAATTTATGCAAAGTTCAAAAATCATGTCACAAACCCTTAAATGTGAACAACAACAACACATCTCTGGTCTCTTGCTGCCATTAGTTGAATGACAACTTTAAAGAACTTCTCAAACAAACATTTATGCAAGTTTAAACTACCTGTAGTTTCAGTAGATCTAAAGTATGTGTTAAAAGACAGATTAGATCTTTTAAAATAGGGGCTCCGTGAATTAACATGTACTGGTAATGTACCTGTTAAGGATAGATTGTTGAAATTTTTTGGGGAGAAATATAATTAGATTCTCACCAGATTACAAGCCAGTGTCTGGCCTGAGCAAGGTCAAGACCTAAAGCGATAGCTGCCGTCTTAAAACAACTCCAATTTCCATATTTTCACAGCAGTTTGTGCCAACAATAGATGATAAATCTTTATGCTACTAACATTTTGCTTAACATAGCAATAGCTACATGGCACTTTCAGCTGCATCAAAAGTGCTAAAGCTAGCTGCTGCTGCCACCATTCTAAACCCACAAAATTATATGTAAATAATAGGGATGTAATGGTACACGTGGGTGTACAGAACCGTTTCGGTACGGCACGTTTGGTTCGGTCCACCTGCGTACCGTTTTGGTTGTTTTTTCACTTGTTAAACGTTATTAACGGGAGAATATATGCGCCACGGAACTAAAATTCCTAGGCGAGTCCTAGGTCCTTGAAATTCCGGTCCTTGAAATGCCTCCCAAATAATGTGCACCGTGTTAGCTCAGGAAGCCGGTGGATAGTGAGCGGGGCTCCGGGACAGAAAGCAGATTCTGTATCTTAACTCAGGGAAGAGAGTTTGTCTCTGTCCCATCATAATGATGAACCAGGTCCACGATGGTTGGTGTATTTGAAGACATCTACGTACGTCGGGAATTATATTGACAATAAATATATTGTTTACTGCAGTCAGTGCATTAAGTGAACAGATTTTAAAAAGAACAAATGGTCTATTATTTACATTTTATGTATAATTGCAAATGATTTAAAAAAAAGGGGGGGGGAGGAACGACTCGAAATGACTTGAAATTAAAAGTTCCTGACTTGAGACTTGACTCGACTTTTGCCTGTCTTGACTTGAGACTTGACTTGGACCGTCTTGACTTGAGACTTGACTAGGACTTGAGGTCAAAGACTTGAGACTTGACTCGGACTTGCAACACAGTGACTTGGTCCCACCTCTGACATGTGGTCACATCCTCTGAGGCACTAAAGATATCCAGACGGAGCCATATTTCATCTACTTCCTATCCGCTAAAAAGGGACCCCTCGCCCGTCAACAGGATGTAGGGGAAGGGGATTATCAACTTCAGTTCAATAGAAGGAAGAAAAAAGGTTTAAACAAGAGCTAAGCAAGACTCCTCGTGATTAAGACTGGACTGAGGAAAGGGTTTTAATCAAACGAACTGTAAACAAATAAGAGACTTTCATCACGCTTTAGATAAGGGTGCCATTATGGCGTTCATGTTGCTTGGACGAGCTACAAAGATAAGAAAGTTCTGTGGGTAATCTGATACACACCGCAGACTTCATCTATGGTCTCTCTTTAAAGAGTGATGCAGGCGGAGTTCAAAACAATCCCAAAGCTTTGCTCTGCCTTCATGCGCTGCCGATTCATTCTTTTTATGTAACCTACCACAAATAAATGTGATCATGCAGCGAACTACAAGAAGAGAGGATTGTGTGTTTGAATAGGAGAATAGAGCGTCATCCACAGACAACAGAACATGGCATAGAAAAAGCTTTCTGCATAGAAAAGATTAATAGGATACAACTTAGTATTCTAACAGGAAATGCATCACATGATTATTATAATAATCAGTATAAAAAACATAAAAAACTGTTGTGACAAACTGAAAAGAACTGATATGGATTTTATCATCTTGTGAATAAGTGACTTACAAACACATGAGCACGTGGGATGATTAGGATAAGTATCTTTTTTTTCTCTGTCATTTCAGAAAGTGAAACTCATATTACATAGATTCATTACACAGAGTGAAATATTTCAACCCCGTATTTCTTGTAATTTTGATGATTATGGTTTACAAATAATGAAAAAAACTCAGTTCAGTCTCTCAGAAAATGAGAATATCTCATAGCCAGCTTTTGGTACCTTTGGCAGTGTGGGCAGGAGCAGAGTCCTGCTGCAAAATGAAATCAGCATCTAATCAGTATGAAACTTAGAAGAAGGCAAACTGGAGAATGACCTTTGTCTGAGAGCACAGTGCGGTTTTGTTGAAGACAGTCTGCTACTCTGCTTTTAGCCTGATCCAGTCCTAGTCTTCAGTAACTGGATTACAGAACCATGGCCCTGCTGGACTGCCACGATGCTCCTCTGACTACCGTATTTTCCGGTCTATAAGTCACACCTTTTTGCCTAATTTGCGTGCCCTGCGACTAACAGAGAGGTGAGACTTGTTTATAGATTTTTTCCCATATTTTTAGACCAATTTTTGGCTCAGATATGACCGTTTTTCATTTTGGCAAAAAATGGTGCAGTACCACTTTTGTCCGCTAGGGTACACCGACCGTTCCCACCTCATGTGTCAGACGGCAGGCTCCTCTGGTCGGACACACTCTGTCGCAGACCGGCCTCCTGCTCTGGAGGTATGAACTACTGTTAGCTCAGTGTTTGTTAGCAACGGGTACTATTTATCTACGGTAAATAAGTCATGAACTACAGGAAAGATTTTTCTCAAACTTACAGAAAGTAATCACAACATGGACATTTACAAACTGTGACCTGTATGAGACATTTGAAATAAAATTCAATGTTTTAGCTTCGTAAATGTGCAGCTGTTAGCTCGTTATTTTTCCGTGTACTATTTATCTAAATAAGTCATGAACTACAGAACAGATTTTTATCAAACTTACAGAAAGTAATCACAACATGGACAGTTACAAACTGTTAGCCGTAGGAGACATTTGAGCTAAAATTCGATTTATTTATAATTTATTTTTGCAGCGCACGCGACGGTTTGGAAGACGTCAAAGCGAAACAATTTAAATCCAGCAGATTTGACCATTTCGTGAATTTATTAAAGTGCGACTAAACCCCTGTGGATCTGTAACTCCTCCTTCCAAAATCTCCCTGAAAATGGGCGTGTCGAGAGACAAGGAGGGGTGGAGGTAGAGTTGTGCTTTTGTTCACGCCTCCACCTGCAACAACCTAAAACAAATTAAACCTCTAGCCAACAACATACACCAAGCAACAACAAAGAATAAACATGTAGATGTATTTATCTATTCCACCCATTCCATCCAAAACCAAAGGCCTAAAAAAATGAAAATGAAAAGAAAAATAAAACCGCTTGTCAGGAGTGAAATGCAGCATTTCCATATAAGGTATGCACTTCTCATCTCTGCAGGGGATTGGCTCTGCTTGAACCACCTGTGTGACATCACACATGAGCAGACATGTCACACATGAGCGTTTGCACAAATAAGAAAATTAAGGTGTAATCCACCAGTTCAACCCATAGAACTACCGTAAACACATTTTTAGACCAAATATTGCCAAATATTGCCAATTTACACAGATATGCACAATTATGTGAGAATAAACACAGCCATAGTGCTAGATAACATTTTAAACACATTCTAGGGAGTTTATCAGCTAAAAAAAGTTAATTTTGGGTTTAGTCGCACTTT
Organism: Garcialebias charrua; assembly: GCA_038048925.1. Lineage (NCBI taxonomy): Eukaryota > Metazoa > Chordata > Actinopteri > Cyprinodontiformes > Rivulidae > Garcialebias > Garcialebias charrua. The sequence goes on from JBBPBX010030113.1 coordinate 4,465, forward strand.
AAGGAACGGTTAAGCTCAGAAACACTTTTGCTATAATGTCAGCTAAGAAATATATATTTTTAAGCGTTTATTTTGCTAAATTTTAAAGAAAATGCTGCGGTCCCACCCGGGCGGGTGCTCGTAGCGGAACTATCTTTTAAATCCAGCTGATTTGACAATTGCATTAATTTATTAAGGAAAAGTTCAGCTAAGACACATCTTTGCTATAATTTTCAGCAAACAAATAATTGTTTTTACCGTGTTAATCTTGTAAAGTCCTTCCGTGCGCGCTCGCTCCTGTGGCCGTCATTTTCAGCAGGGCAAATGAGGCGCTGACGCGTCGCGTAGCGGTGACGCATAATAGATGCGACTTAAATAGAGGTGCAACACGTTTATGGATTTTTCCAATTTATTGCCAATAATTGGACAAAGCGACTTATAGAAAGGTGAGACTTATCAGGTGAAAAATACGGTAATTTAATTCTCATGCAATTCTTAAAAACTGCATTTGTTCTAACTAATCTAGTGTCACAGGTGCTCAAAATCTTTTTTTCTGCATGTCTAATGATCAGACTAAAAAAAACGACTTGGCAGCCGCTGCAGTGAGCGCATGAACCAGACGTGGTCTTATTACCGTACTGACGGTCTCTCCCAAAAAGCATGCACAGTACCTGTCTCTGGCTATTGAAGCTGCAGTGAGGCTGGGCCTGGCAGACTCCCAGACTGCCGTAAACCCTGCACATAGTGACTGGGATTAATCCTCTTAAACCCAGAGGGTAGAGGATTTGGGACTTTATTTAGGGCCATTTAGAAGAAAAAAAAATACCCCTTAACTGTAGGCTCATTATTCTGCTAAATAAATCCTGAGTAAAAAGCCACAATGAAATACCTCAAACAATACTGAAAGGCATAACAAATCCTGATGTGGTGATACAGTATAAGTGAACACAGATTGAATGACACTGATGGGACAATGAACAAATAAAAGCCTAACAAGGATATTAGGTTAGGAAAAATAAGTGAATCAAAAAGAAAACATGAAACAGACACGAACAGCTGGTGATTATATGTAGCTCCTCGTTGAAGCAACACCATGAAAGGTGAAAGACTTTTTGACTCCTTAAATAAAAGCACAGATGGGCTCACTGATGAACAACAAGAACACTGGGATTTGTCTTTTAGTGGTTTTTCTATTTTGAAAGGGACAAAAGTAACCAGTCCTTTCAACTGGATCCACAACAGAAAGCCTCCCCGCAGTCTCCTTTGTCATACGCAGTGCTCCGCAGCCATTTAGCCATCTATACATCTGTGACACTCAGGGCTGGTTAACCTTGAAGTGCACAGGGTCCAGATTTATGAGCTTAATAATATTTATAGTTTGATTTTGATTGAATTCCACAATGCAATGCACAGCTGCTGCTTTAGTAATCAGAGACCGCCTAAGGAAGGAAAGGGGTCTGTGGTCTCCGATTTGTGCTGCAGCACAACAATAACCAGAGAAAGTCTGGATCTTTGCTCAAGTAAGAGTCTGTTAGATGGGAGAAAAAAATTAACCAATTAAAAAAAATAAAGACCTTAAAAATAAAGAATAAATGTGCTGTTTTTGGAAAGATTATGTCTGTGCTCATCTTATGACATTCTCACGAATGGAAAAAGCCCTGCACAGAAAGCATCAGGAGTCTATGCACCCCTGCCTTAGCTGGAGGTGCGGCACATATCGCCATCTGTGATTGGCCTAGATGCATCATGTGACAAAAAGTCGATGAAACACCACCTTCGCTCTTACACGTCAGGAGTGCGGTGCGTCATTATGAGCTGCTGTCAGAAGACACAGTCTGCAGCTAAAGTCCACGCAGCAGCTCAGTCTCTAGTTGGTGTTGTTCCATTGCTAGTTAGCTAAATTAGCAACACAAGTACCATTGATCATATCCATCGCAGAATGCATGATAGATCAGGAAAGTGGCTCTAATCATTCTCGCAGTTTGTATCTGCAGGAAGTGGCACAAAGGCAGTGGACCAAGTGACTCGCGTTCTGTTAAATATAGCAGAGGCATCTCTTTATGAACGCTGCAGCAGATGTGGACTAAAAGGCAGCCGACACCACATGAATGCAAATGCGTCATTTGAAGAAAGGGCATTAGAAGAAAGATAAGGATTGAGGGATTGCCAGAAATCAACACACAAACCAGGGTTAGGACGTGTCCAGACGAGAAGAAAAAACAGGCGGCACTGTAAAATATACTAAAAACAACACCATCGTCAGAAGTGAATGCATTCATCCAGCTCATGCCACTCCAAGCCAGATGTCCTCTGAACGCTACCCAAGACCGTCCTTCAGGGTTTATGTGAAACATGCTCACACTGCAGCACCTGCTGAGGAAGCAGGACGGCACCGAGCTGTTCCTAAGCAACAGCAAAACTCACAGCATTCCTCCATCTTCCTGCATCACCAGCAGTATGGGTGGTGGTGGTGGTGGTATACGAGTGTGTTGTGTTGCGGGGTGGGGGATGTCTAAACAGCAAAGGTTTGCCTACTGTCATGTTGATTTCTGACTGAGTGCTTACATCCAGCAGATATAAAGCGTGCACATTTTAAAACATTATGAACACTCACAAATCCCAGTGGTTTTCTTTTGTTGTGTGTTTGTGCATGCCAGTAAGCAAGAGAAGAGATTTAACGTCTGCAGGAAGGATTGAGTGTTAAGCAGCTCTCAGACAAAAGAGCAGTAGAGTCCAAACATCACTGCCATCAGTGTCAACAGTGTCTGTGTACCTGGGACAGCATGACATTTACACCTGACTGCAGATATACCTTATTTTAATTTGGTCGCAGCTGCCAACAACCTTACTGGCCACTTTGACCCACAAACTACCAAAGCCATGCACATTAAGACCACGTTTTGCATGAAAACCATTCAGCTTTTGCAAAGCTTTTCCTACATTTCCTGTTGTGGTACAGTATTCTTCCTCCTAACAACGTCTTCTTGCGGACAATGAAGAGGAAGTGGAGAGAAAAATTGAAAGGATGTGTTTACCGGTAGTTCTCTTGTGATAACATCCCTCTTGCCCTTGGCGGCTATCTTTGGGGTTGCATAGTGGGATAGAGGATTATAAATGTGCTCTTACAGAGGTTCACATCAGATGTATAACCAACCATGTGTAGTAGCTTCCAGCTAACACTTGCATTTATTACAACACAGAAGAGTGTCTGTGTTCTGTTAGGAGAAGCTGGTCATCACATAGTCAAAATATAAGAGACCAAGCTGAATATTTAGTCAAGCGGGAAAAACATCCTCACTTTTTGACTTCTTCTTTACTACCATGTCTACTCTTCTAGCCCACCAGTGTCTTTCTTTTTAGAGCTTTCTTGTTGTCATTCCCCTGCTGCCAAGCTATTGCATGGGAAATCTGAACAAGGGAGACGGCCACCGGAAGGCCGAGACAAGCAGAAGGAACAAAGGGCTGGAAAACATTTCCATGTCTCTCACAATCCCACGAGGCAAAAGCAGACTTCTGGCAAAGAACGAGGGGGTGTACACCAGAGTCCTCTCATCAGCCAGGCTTTGCTAGCTCTGAGACAACTCAGAAGGAATTAACACATCAGAAGATGTGAGCAACACATGAACAAGCCAGCTGGAATTAGCTGATTTTTTCCTGTGATGATGCGTAGAAAAAGAAACAAAAGAAAGCAGCATTTGATGGTCATTTCTGTCTACGGTACTTTAAAGTCACTTTATCTCCATCTAAATCTCAGAAAAGAAACAAATTGTTGCTCTGGAAGAAAACTGGACACGTCACTCGGCAGAGGGGGAATAAGTCAGGCCACTGTTGAGAAAAACAGACATCCTTTATCTGCCTGTGAAGGCCTGCTGCGGCGTAACCATCCGCTCAACATTCTTTCCATTCCCATAATGGTCATAAACTCTCTTGCCTCATTGCCTCATCTGCAGTTTGTGCACTTCTGAAAGCGGGAAGGTTTAAATTCAAACACGCTCCCGCCCTTTTCAACCGAACTAGAAATTCTTGTTTCCTAGCCCAGAGTGAGCACAGACGTTCAAAACATCAATCCAACATCCACTAAATGTAAACGTGGTTGCCCAAACGAAACAACAACAAAATTAACACAAGCAATGACCTCGTTTTGATTTTTACATCAAACCAAACAGCACATTTTTGATCATATCAGGGCAGTGGGGGCATGTCTCCTAGCTTTGTGGAAACACACCAGGCTCATCTGTGAGGCAGATAACTGTCTTGAAGAAGCAGCCTTTGGAGCTGCATGAATAAATAAAGGTATACGAGCAATGGGGGACTTCCTGAGCACAGAGGTGGTGGGGGTGCAGGGATGCCCACAGTTAACAGCATCCTTTCCTCCTCCTTGCATGTTTGACCTTGTGGAATGAAAAGCTGATGTTTGCTTAAATGTGATCCAGTTCAATTTAATTCAGCTTATTTCTATAGCACCAAGTCCCAACAGAAGTCATCTCAGGGCACTGAACATGAATTGTTGAAAATGCACTAAAACTGCAGAAAGAGTTTTGTGCTAAAAACATATGGAAGAAAAATGATCTCGATAGAGTGAAAGCTTTATAAGGACTCACAATATAAACATTTCCAGTCTTTTGTTTTTCTAATAATTTCAAAGAAGTTATATCTAACTATTAGAGATAGTTCAGATTTGTCGGAGTGACTTTCTGTGTAGCCTTTTCCTGCAGTGGACCAGTCAGATCAATCTAGAATCACAAAATCAAAAGGAGACTCTCTCTGGAGAATCAATCTAATGTTACACAGTGATTTGTAGCTGTTAAAAGCAAACTTCCTTAATTTAAAACTACTCACACCACAGGCCATTTTGCAAACATGTTTCACACTAATATGTGTTGCAACAACCCACACATTACGGGTATGTTCCAACACGGCCAGACCTCATTGTAAACAACCATGGCCAGTCCTGGTGTAANATAAAATAACATTTATCTGAGGAGCAGACTGCTTTGAGTTTAACTTCATTGCAGATTCTCATCTTGTACAAGCATGAAGGTGACAGTGGAAAGGAAAACCTCCCTCGTGAGGAAGAAACCTCCAACAGAACCAGGCTCAGGACAAGTGTCATCTGCTTTGACCAGCTGGGTTTGAGAGGAACAGATACACAATGGCAGGTCAAGAATCACGTTAAAATAGAAATAATATCAAATGAAAACTATTCAATTGTAACAATTCATTTTAGGAAATGAGGTCAATTTGTCATCCAGTACAAGCCAACCCTAACTATAGGATTTATCAAAGCGGAAAATTCTTGAGTCCAGTCTTCAAACTGGACAATGTTTCAGCCTCATGGACAGAAACTGGAAGTTGGTTCCACAACAGAGGAGCCTGAGAACTGAAATATCTTCCTCCCATTCTGCTTTTGGAAACTCTAGGAACCAAAAGTAAACCTGCAGTCTGAGAGCGAAGTGATCCGTTAGGAAAATATTTAACAATAAGATCTGTAATATAAGATGGAGCTAGGTTGTTGAGGGCTTTGTAGGTTTGAGGAAGTATCCAGCAAATAAATGTCACAATAATTTTTATTTAGTTAGTTCTGTAAAAATGCCAGAATAATGCGTGATGTTTGGTTTAGTGGTGCTGTGATGTTGAATGATGAAAGTACCTGTTTGAGCTGGTCGAGCTCCTGCCTCACGGCCTCGTACTCCACCTCCATGTCCTCTAGCTGCTGCTTGAGCTGCTGCTTCTCCTCCAGCACCGCCAGCCCGTACTCCGCAGCCTGGATCTTCTCCCCGGTGGTCTCCGTCAGCTCCCGGGACAGACGCTCCACCTCGGCCCGCAGCAGCAGCAGCGCGTCGGGGAAACCCTGCTCCTCCACGGACATGACGGGGTTCAGCTGATCCGCGGTGTTCACCTTGAAGACGTCGGAGGAGGAGGAGGAGAAGAAGCCGCTGCTCACATTCGTCTGTGTTTGAACTGCATGGTGGTCGTGGCCGGTCTCGTCTCTTTGGTCATGGACTTTGTTGAATTGTCTTCGTTGACCGAGCCGCTGTTATCTTTTAAACATGCTCCATCGTTCACTCCACACCGTTTTCTCCAGCTCTCAACCCTCTGGTGTTGTGGGAGTGACACGGCCGCGGTCCAGAACGTCAACACCCAGCAAGCCGGAAGAAGACATGTACTGTTTCCGCCTTGTACTTTCAAAATAAAAACACGGTTCGGTGAATTTAGCGCTGTGAGCTTACGTAGGATAGCTGTTTTTGCGTATAAGAGTAACAACAAAGAAACATAACATATGTTGTATGTAGCGTTCATGTAGCGTTTATATCATTCGTATTTTCTGAAGAAATCATAACGTGTTTGCTTTATTTTGAAACAAAGGCGCTTCGTTTCCGGTAACTCCACAGCTTCAGCCTGTGGGATCAACAGGCAGTGGGCGCGCCTCTTCAGTGCACGAGCCCATTTGCTGAAATCAAAACTTCTCTACGCAATCAGCTGGGAAAGCTCCGGCCCACTGACAGTGCTCCTATGGAAATGTAGTTTATTTACCGCCTACTGTAGGGAACAAATGGCGACCCGGGTCACTAAAACAACTCACTATCCCATAAGGCCATTCGCCTTGTCTATGTGGAGTACGGAAATCTTCGCACAAATCGGTTTGATGTCGGTTTGTTGTTTGAAACAGAAAGCTGAAGCAGCTGCTGGGCCTCTATCTGCTGCCACCTGTCGGAAAAGTCTGATTTGATGTTTTCACGCATATTTTACACAATGTTGATCCAGGACGGACAGTTTCTCTACAGTTTCAGACAGAACTACAGTACAATGTTGGAACTTCATTTTGTTGAGTAACTCAAGCTGCACAGTGCAGGTTAGACTCCATGTTTTTTTTTCTTTTGTAATATTAGTAAACATTCACAGCCACACATTTAAAAAATATACAGGTAGTCCTCGACTTACGACGGAGTTCCGTTCCTACGCTCCGTTGTAACTCGAATTTCGACATAACTCGAAACATACGTCCAAACTTCACTCTATACGTACAGTACTGTATTTTACCAAGCACTTAGCCTATCCTAACACAGTACCCTACATAATTATCAAAAAACACATACATTTCAGAGCCATAATGAAGTGAAAAAATAGTTAATTTCCTACTCTGGAATGCTGGTGAAGCCATTTCCTCCCTCCTCTGGATTCTCCATTCGTTTACGTTGTAAAACCACCGTCCATAAAACAGCTACTTTTCCACAGCTGCTGCCTGTCCAGCTTGCTCCAACAAGTTTTTGTTTTGTTTTTTGAATGTCCAGAGGACCAGACTTAGCTTTTTTATAGAATACAGGGCAAGCTGTAGCCTCCGCAGCTACCGCAGCTAAACCGGAAACTGCCGGAAACTGCGTAAATCGGCTTCAAAATAAATAAAAAATATTTTTTTTATATATCCACCTTATTCCTGAGGGTGTCACTGTAGAAGCGATTATGGGACTTACTTCCGTTTTGACCCCGGAAGTAGAATTTCTGCATTGGCTCCTCGTTGTTTACTTGCTAATCTGCGCGCGTCGTTGAAGTTCTGTTTTCTGTTATTTCGAGCTAATATTGTCACGAAGATGTCCTTGTGGAGCTCGGGTACCTGTTGCGCTGTTCGTGGCTGTACGAATAATCAGACGAAGCTGAATTTGTGGCTGCAACTAGTGTGTGTTGAACATGCTCCGAAAACAAAAACCTGCATCCTTCTTTGTGGCTGGGCTACGAGAAACCACCTGAAAAAAGACACTGTATCCTCCAGAGGATCGAGAACACCAGGTATGATTTAAGAGACAGCTTTTAGTGTTATGATTTTATGTAGTCAGTGATTAAATGATACTAATATTTTCGTTCATAACTGGCAAATAAACACACGCACCTATATATGTATGCTGTGTGTGTATATTTATTTATCTATATATATATATAGGTGTGTGTGTTTATTTATATATATGTATATAATATAGTTGTGTGTGTGTGTGTGTGTGTTTATTTATATGTATATATATATTGTGGTGTGTTGGTGAGGTATATATGGCCTCATCTTTCTCTCACCCAGTAGGAGGAGCCAGCGAGTTGCTCCCCAAGTTTTATCAGGTGAAGAAGAAGAAGTGTTTGTGTGTAAGTCCATTCAATCCGTTTCTGGTTTTGACGCTCGAAGGATTAAAGGCAACTGCTTGCAGATCAGTTTGTTTCTCCTTCTTCACACGCTACAGTGGTGACCCCGCGTGAAATATGTCAGAACCAAACGAGGATGTTGTTTCTTCGTCGGACCCCGCCGCCGCGACGTCTGCCCAGCTGTTGCAGCCGAACCCAGCCGACTTTGCTCCCGCAGCGAGTGTTAAGCTCCCGGAGTTCTGGCAGAGTGACCCGGTTTCGTGGTTCCAGCACATCGAGGCACTCTTTCGCCTCCGAGGCGTGAACGCAGATGAAACCAGGTACTTCTTGGTCGTGTCGGCTCTGGATATGCAGTCAACCCGCAAAGCCATGCCGCTGCTGCGCGACCCGCCACACGTGGGCAAATATGGCGCCCTCAAAGAGTTTCTGCTTCGAAGGTACACTTTGACTTCAACTGAGAGGGCTGATAAACTGCTATCGCTGCCGGGTTTGGGTGACGGCACGGCTGTGAACATGATGGACAAAATGCTGTCGCTACTTGGTTCAGACGACGGGGGTTTCCTTTTCCCTCACATTTTCCTGCGCCAGCTTCCGTCGCAAGTGAGGGCTACTTTGGCCAATTCCCCTTGTTTATCTACCGGTGATTACCGGGGTTTGGCGGAGGAGGCGGACCGGGTCCTGCTGGCTACCAGACGGTTCGCGGTGCAGAGTACATCGGTGGAGCCGGAGCAGACGGAGATGGAGGAGCCAGCGGCGGTTTCAGCTGTTGGCGCGCGAACTCGGCGGGGGAGCTCCCTTTGTTTCTACCACCGGAGGTTCGGCAACAAGGCTAAGCGCTGCATTCCACCATGCACATGGGTGTCGGGAAACGAGGAAGCCGGCGCTCAGTAGCAGCTGTGGGCGCTGGCGAGCGAGGTGAGCTGCTCTTCGTCACAGACTCCCTGTCAGGACGTCGTTTTCTGGTTGACTCTGGTTCCCAGAAGAGTTTGGTCCACCCTGTTGGACCTGAATTAGCAGGCCGAGGCAGTGGCCCACTGCTAACTGCTGCTAACGGTTCTCCCATTGGAACTTTTGGCACTAGACGGGCAACAGTTTCTTTCCATGGTCGTGAGTTTGAGTGGGATTTTGTTGTTGCCTCAGTGACTGTTCCTATTATCGGTGCAGATTTTTTATGTGCTCATGGACTGTTAGTAGATGTTGCTAACCGCAGACTTATTGACGCTGTAACTTTTGCAACTTTCCCATGTGTGTCTGGGGGGGCTGGGCCGCTAACTCATGCTAATGTTTTAGTTTCAGGAGATGTTTTTCAAGGTTTGTTGGCAGAATTCCCCTCTTTAACTACACCTGCTTTTTCCTCTTCAGAAACTAAACACGGGGTCGAGCATTTCATCCCTACTACGGGACCGCCCGTTTTCGCACGTGCACGCCGCCTCGACGCTGTTAAACTGGCCATCGCTAAAGAGGAGTTTGGTACCATGGAGAGGTTGGGTATTGTTAGACGCTCTAACAGCCCGTGGGCCTCCCCCCTTCACATGGTACCAAAAGCAGACGGGTCGTGGCGCCCATGTGGCGATTTTCGCCGTTTAAATAACGTGACGACGCCTGATCGCTACCCCATTCCGCACATTCAGGACTTTTCTGTTCGGTTGTCGGGTGCTTCCATTTTTTCTAAGGTGGATCTGGTGCGCGGCTACCATCAAGTCCCAGTGCAGTCCAGCGATGTACCTAAAACTGCAGTAATCACCCCCTTTGGGCTTTTTGAGTTCCTCCGCATGCCGTTTGGACTAAAGGGGGCAGCACAGACTTTTCAAAGGCTGATGGACTCCGTGTTACGTGGCCTCGATTTTGTGTTTGTCTATCTGGACGACATTTTGGTGGCCAGCTCGTCAACCGAGGAGCACCTGTTGCACCTGAAAGAAATTTTTCAGCGCTTGGATGCACATGGCTTGATCATTAATCCGGTTAAGTGCCAGTTTGGTTTACCGGTGATCGATTTTTTAGGTCATCGAATTTCCGCGCAGGGTGCAGTTCCATTGCCTGCCAAGGTGCAGGCGGTGGCAGAGTTCCCACGTCCTCTGGTGGTTAAAAAGTTGCAGGAGTTTTTAGGCATGGTGAACTTTTACAACAGGTTCATTCCCAATGCAGCCCATCTCCTGCAGCCTCTCTACGAGGCCCTGCGCTCAAGAAAGCCGACTGACACAGTGGTTTGGACCCCGGACCGGATCACTGCTTTTGATGGTGCTAAGTCCGCGTTAGCTAGCGCGGCACTCCTAGCCCATCCAGATTCAGAGGCCCCGATTGCGCTGACAACTGATGCTTCAGATATAGCTGTGGGGGCCGTTGTAGAGCAACGCGTTGGCGACGCATGGCAGCCGTTGGCATTTTTCAGCCGTAAATTGCGGGACTGCGAGCGCAAGTACAGCGTTTTTGACCGCGAGTTGTTGGCGCTATTCTTAGCTACACGGCATTTTCGTTTTTTGCTGGAGGGTCGTTCGTTTACGGCTTATGTGGACCACAAACCACTCACGTTTGCAATGTCTAAAGTTTCGGAGCCCTGGTCAGCGCGTCAGCAACGGCACTTGGCGGCCATTTCAGAGTTTACAACGGACGTCCGCCATGTGGCTGGAAAATCCAACTCAGTGGCAGACTGTCTGTCACGGGTGCTCGTTTGTCCTGTGCTCCTCGGGGTAGATTTTTCTGCCATGGCCGCTGACCAACCGGGAGACGCTGATATAACTGCCCTTCGTGCCGGCGTTTCAGGGCTTAAGCTAGAGGAGGTCAAATTGGGAGAGGGCGGTCCTTTGATCCTGTGTGACGTTTCCACAGGCCGGACACGCCCAGTGGTTCCATCAGGTTGGCGCCGCCGCATTTTTGACTCTGTTCACTCTCTCTCGCACCCAGGTGTGCGCGCGTCTGTGAAACTAGTCAGCGCACGTTTTGTGTGGCCTGGTTTACGCAGAGAGGTGAGGAGTTGGGCAGCGGCTTGCGTGGCTTGTCAGCGTGCCAAGGTGCACCGGCACACTAAGGCACCACTGGAACCATTTCCCATTCCAGCCAAGCGTTTTGACCACGTGCATGTGGACTTAGTTGGTCCCCTGCCCCCATCACGGGGTTTCACACACCTGCTTACAGTGGTCGACCGCACAACCAGGTGGCCGGAGGTCGTTCCTCTTTCTTCCACAACTACCTCCGACGTGGCTGGTGCGTTCCTCTCCACTTGGGTTGCCCGTTTTGGTGTGCCCTCGGACATCACTTCAGACAGAGGTCCCCAGTTTATTTCAGGGCTCTGGTCCGAGATGGCGCGCTCCTTGGGGGTGCAGGTGCATCGCACTACCGCCTACCACCCTCAGGCTAACGGGTTGGTTGAACGTTTCCATCGGTCTCTTAAGGCGGCGTTACGTGCTGCGCTAACAGACGTTGGCTGGGTGGAGCGTTTGCCGTGGGTGCTGCTTGGGTTGCGATCAGCTCCTAAGGAGGACCTCAACGCTTCATCAGCCGAGTTGGTTTTTGGTCAGCCTTTACGAATCCCAGGGGAGTTTTTGTTAGACGCTGCCGCTCCACGGTTCCCCGAAGCGGTGGACCCCTATTCGCAGAGTAGTCTTTTGGTTCCGGGTCCTGTGCACCATTGTTTCCCGCAGGCGTTTGTGCCCACAGCACTCCAGTCTGCCCGTTTTGTTTTTGTGCGACGTGACGCCCACCGTTCGCCCCTCCAGCCTCCGTATGACGGGCCGTTTCGGGTGCTCGAAAGGGGCGCGAAAAGTTTTGTTTTAGACATGGGTGGGCGTAGAGAGCTGGTTACAGTGGACCGCCTGAAGCCAGCCTATGTGTTGGCTGATGAAGAGGTGTTGCCGGCTCAGGTTCCTAGACGCGGCCGCCCTCCTGCTCGACCCCATCTTCCGTTTTCTCCCCCCAACTGTGTTCCTCCACCTGTGGCACAAAATGTTGTTCCTGCACGGGTGCCAGCTGTTTCTCCGCCCCCGAGTCGACGCAGTCGGTTCGGCAGGTTGATTAGGCCCCCTGTGAGAGACTGATATGTTTTGTATTTGCCCTTCTGGGTGTTCGGGGGGGGGGGCTGTGTGGTGTGTTGGTGAGGTATATGGCCTCATCTCTCTCTCACCCAGTAGGAGGAGCCAGCGAGGTGCTCCCCAGGTTTTACCAGGTGAAGAAGAAGAAGTGTTCGTGTGTAATTCATTCATTCTGTTTCTGGTTTTGACGCTCGAAGGATTAAAGGCAACTGCTTGCAGATCAGTTTGTTTCTCCTTCTTCACACGCTACAATATATATAATGTAGGTGTGTGTGTGTGTGCATTTATTTACATGATTTAGGTGTGTGTGTGTGTTCATAAATGAACTCTAATGCTTGTATACAGTACTGTACTTTTACTTTCAGATGGGCTTGACGAGAGTGTGGAGCTGCTCAACACCACCAGTCACATGCAGCATGACTGTTGGAATGTGGATTGACATAATGTCAGAACAAACCAACAACCTTATTCTATGGTTGCCCCGTGAAACAATTAAAGCAACATGTTTTGCAGAAAGCTAAAAACTTGGACTCCAGAAGTGAATCATACATGCAAATAACACTGTGAAATATTTATTGGCTGTTTCTCCCTCTGGAATAATCATGTTTATTTCAGATGCTTATGGTGGTAAATGCAGTGACAGGTATATAACACAGAACTCTGGGTTTCTGGACTATCTGCGTGCTGGAGATCAGGTGATGGGTGATCGTGGTTTCACAGTGAGGGACCTGCTGCAAGAGCTATGGTGTCAATGTAATCGTTCCAGCATTCACACGCAAAGGATGCCAGCTTATTTCAAGTGAGAAGACATTAAATGTAAACATTTTTCTCAAACATGTACAGTACTGGTGTACTTGCTGTAAACGTAACACAACTCTTAACATGTTTTTTTAAAGGATGCAATGTTAACTATATTACATTAGAAAAGTATTTGCTAAAATGATTCATTTGTTATGTACAATAGTTGACTGTTAACCTTCTTACAAGGTTAGTTTTTTGTGTGCACTATATCAGTTAATTTTGGATTAAACTACTGTTTCTATCTAAATGTCACTTTTTTCATTATCAGGTTTTTAAAGATCGTTTCCTGTCTATTTCATTATTTGTTTTCGTTTATTGTATTTTTTAGAGATCCAGGTATTTTGGGCAGAGATGAATTTTCTTTGCAATAAACTACTGTTTCTATCTAAATGTCACTTTTTTCATTATCAAGTTTTTAAAGATCGTTTCCTGTCTATTTCATTATTTGTTTTCATTTACTGTATTTTATTAAAAGTTCTCAAGGTGCTTCATTTGTGAATCAGTAAAGTATTTGTCAAAAGAAATGTCAAGCTCCAGGTGCTCAGTTGGTGTCCAGATAAACATCTTGCAGCTCAAAAGTCCAAAGCAACATCATTGTTAGCTGGACCTGGAGATGTGGATTTTTAATGCTTAGACTGGACTCTGTGTTTGCCTTAAGGTCGAGATACACTTGAGCGTTCTCACGATATGCCTATACGCAACGTACGTACGTCAAGGCAAAAGCGTAGCCCCTCAGGGCACATACGCGCAAAGCTTTTTTTTTACGTCCGCGTGCGCGATGCGCGGTGTCTGACCATAAACTTCCCCGGCGCCGGACTGTTTTGTATGTTACACAAATGAAATAAATTCCCCTTCTTTATCGCTGATCGGGCCTTTTCTTTTGTTTTTTTGCCTAAAGTCAAGTAATCACTTCTTCCTCCGTTCACTCCATGAATGAAATGAATGAATTCAGGTCCTACCTGGGTGCGCGATGTTTTAAATATCCCTGGTGGGCTGTGTGCTGCAGGAAAAGCACTCCCTGTTATTATTTTTATTTCTGAGAGAACTTTTTATAACATATATAGTAGAAACACCGCATCAGAACACCGCCGCGGTCTTCAGCGAGCTACATGAGCTGACTGAAAGCTGTCAATCATTTCAGTAGGCGTGTCAGCAAGTGACCAATCAGCGAGCTCAGTTGAGTCCCCTCCGTGCGCAGCTGCTCATATTACAACAAGGAGAACGCGAGCGTTTGAAAGCTGATAGTTTCTGAAGTATAGCAGCAAAACACATGCGCACAAAATGCGCGCGTAGAGTGGCGTACATGAGGACGCTCAGGTGTATTTCAGGCTTTAAGGTAAATAAGAAAGTGTCCCACCTCTCTTAACATAACAGGACCAACCTTGTTACTGTGAAGATACTAATAAGCTTCAGAGCTTTTCAGATTGCTCATCGCTTCGCCATCTGAAGCAACTGTCAACAAAGTAGCTATGCTAGTAGCTAAACATTCTAGTGTACGTTATTTTCCAAGTTTCTTATTTTCGGCCACTTCTTCAAGTCGTCCTCCCACCCCTCAATAGCTGTAGGTAGCGTTAAAACAATATCTCCACATTTGAGTTGTGATCGTTTGTGTTCCCACATATTTTATGACCTAAAACCTCTGACGAAAACCAGTTAGCGCGTTGCTAAAAGTGCCGGTTCTGACTTTTGGCGGAAGTCGTACACATAATTCGCGCAAGGCATCATGGGGGCTAGGAATAAGGTGGATAAGAAACAAATACAACCACCTACTTTTAGAACGCTTGAGTTTTGATTAGATTTTGATGAAGTGAAAAGTATTCTCGACCACGACCTCGACCTTGACTTCTCTAAATGGTTTTCAGAATCTGTTGGAATCCTGGCAAAAACCAATGCAGATTTGTTCCTGTCTTTGATTTTATACGTCTACCTTATAATGTTTTGCTAGTTTTTTGATACTTTGTTAAAAAAAAAAATCTTTTGTTTTTTTCTCTCTTTTTGTTTTCTATTGTTTATTGTTTGTTTGTTTATTGTTTAATGAAATTCTATCACTGCTGTTCATTGTTCTTTAGTTTTAGCAGGTCGCTTTCGTAAATGAGCCCATGAGGTTCAAAAGATTTACCTGACTAAATAAAGGTTGAATGAATTCTTAAAATAAATAAGTTGCTATTAATCTGAAAAGTATATCGATCAGTGGTGCTTGTATGTTAGACTGTCGCACCGCGAGAGTGTTTGTGCGCGCGGACAGAAAGGAGGAAGACAGAGACGATCTCTGCAAGGGGAGTGGCTATGGTTGAACCTTTTTTATACTCAGGCAGGAGACGATGTGACGTCACAACTGAGCAGACACGTCACAACGGAGCATTAGAACTAATAGTAAAATTAACGTGTAATTCACCAGTTCAACCCATAGGACTACCGTAAACACGTTTTTAGACCAAATATTGCCGATTTAAACAAATACAAACATGAAAATTAACACAGACATAGTGCTATGAAACCGTTTGAACACATTCTAGGGAGTTTATCAGCTAAAAAAGTTAAATTTGCATTTAGTTCCTCTTTAATGTGAATGTATCTACATAACCTGTATACTGTATATATATATATATATATATTAGGGGTTGAACGAGTACATAATTTTTAACCTCGACATTAACATAAAAAAACTCGAACGACGCTCGAGTAGCCGATGACGTCACAGTGTCTTACGATGCAAAATAAATAAATAAATATAAATGCCTAAAAACGTCTTTACAAAAAGAAAAAAAAGACCAACAAAGCATTGGGAGCATTTATTATGCTCCTATCATGTATCATACTGCAGATAAGTCACAGGAAAAACAAAACTATTAGTTATTATTATTAATTTTAAAAGTGAAAGTAATGCGCTGAAAACCGAAACTTAAAAAACAAATGGGGCCACAGCCACACCGTACCACCGCCTGCAGCTGTGCAATTTAGGTTTACTTTTAGAGATTGTGTTTATAGGTTTTTGGTAGCTCTAGAGAGATGAATATTTGTTTTTTTTTGTTTGTGAAACGAGAGACAGGAAGCCGTTTCGGCCGTGTTATAATATGGGACCTGCATTGCAACACTGCCCTCTGCTGTCACAATCTACTACAAAGAAAGTCAACACGAAGTAGCGCATTTTATAAAATTATAAACTGTTTTACCTTTTTGACAAGACGGCCTGCTCCATTAACATCCGTGCGCACACAGGAATCCATTTTGTAGCGTCTACTAAAAGCTAAAAGCTGCCCCGCGCGCTGTGAAATGTGAAATGTGACGTCACTACGGCTACCCGAGGTGGACAAAAAAGCCTCGATAGAAGTCAAAGCACTCGAGTTGTCGAAAACTCGGGTACTCTGTTAATGCACTAATATATATATATATATATATATATATATGTATATATATATGAATATATGAATATATATATGTATATTTTATATTATATATGTTTAATTATTTATTTTCAGCAGAATATACTTCATGGCAAAAAATAAATGTGAAAAATGTCTGGGATGGCGTTAATCATTTGCGCACAATGCGCCTAACTACTCTTGGAAATGTCGCATTGACATCCGAGAGTGGCGTTCCCGTCCCATGCTGGCATCATTGTAACACGTACCTGTGACCATCCACTGTGGTCTTCGCTCAAACCAACATGGTCATACTTGCCACTGTACCCTATCATCCCTAGCCTGCCACAACAGCCACCCCTAACACAGAATGCTTGAACATTCAGTTTATATGTACCTATTTTTCAAAGTTGACTTTCACTTATGGTTCCGACTAAAAAAAAATCAGTTAAAATGAAATAGAGACATAAAAAACAGTAAGTCAGCATCAGTTTGAACCTTGTAGCTTTTATTTTCAATCATTTTTCTTCTGTTTTACCCATGATATCTATGGTTTTACCCATAGATATTATATAAATACTATTACCTGTATATATTTTTATATATATTTTGATATATATATATATATATATTTATATTTTTTTATTTTTACTATTATATTTATATAATATCTATGGTTTTACCTCTAGGAGAACAGATGCATGTTGGGAAATCTATGACGTCATCAACGTCTGTGCCGCAGCTCCAAGCTAGTTTTTACCTCCCAGAGGGGAAAATGGCAGAAAAACGTAAGAAAACACATTTGCACAGCGACTGGAGGAAAAGGTCCTTCACAGTGTTGAAAAACAAGTGTGTCTGTAGTCTCAAGGTGGGTAGGCTACCAGTCTGATGTCCCGCCCAACTTTGTTTTGTGGCTGCAATACCACATCTCGCCACGAGGGGGAGTATAGACCGGAAGCAGGAAGTGTCGTCATCGTCAGAGCGAAATTCAAACCAGGGAAACGTCTAAACTTGTTTTTTCACACGCTGCACTTCTTGTGATCTTCATTTGTTTTTGTTTGTTTTTTAACCAAATCAGGTAATTTCATATCGTTAAACTCTTACTCTTTTTTCTCTCTTACTATTCCTCGATTGTTTTTACCTAGACTCGTATTTTGTTTGCTAGTTAGCTAGAAAATGTTAGCGACGAGGTTCATGAATTCCGAGCATTTTTGTGAAACGTCCTAATTTGAGTTTGTTTGGTGATTTATGAGTGTATATCTGTGTTTGCAGTGAGGTTTAACCTTGTTAGCTGGAGCAGGGAGGATGCCTGTGGAAAGGACGGAGTACCGGGAAGCAGAGCTTCATAAATATTATGAAGTTTATGAAACCATCGGCTCGGGTAACAGGACTGTCAGTGTGTGAAGTCACGTGATGTCTGTTGTCAGGTGTGAACCAGGTGTGTGTTTCAGGTGGCTTTGCAAAAGTCAAGCTGGGTCGACACTTATCCACAGGAGAGAAGGTTGCCATTAAAATAATGAACAAAAAAGATCTTGGGGTGAGTCCAAAAGACTTTTTCATGAAAAACATCTGCACAAGACAACTCAAAATGAAGCTAGCTGCAACTTCTGAAGTATAAAATGTCTAAAACATTTAAGAACACTCTTCTTTACATTTCATCTCTGTTCAAATACACAAAGTGCATTAATGTTTGAGAGCTTTAAGGTTTGGGCTTTAAAAGACAAGTTTGGAGTCCGGCCCAAATAACTAGGCTCTAAGTTTGTTTTCTAGTAAATGACCGATGTCAGAGAAATCTTTTATGTGCAATATTATTACCGGTATTTAATGTAATATTATTACCGGTATTTAATGTAGTAGTGACAATATCACTTATTTTAAATCCATGTCACCACTTTAAACCAGGTAAGGGCATCAAACAGTGAGTTTGCTGGATTGACCAAATATAATTTTAGCAATTTATTATTAGCAAGCAGTATATGAATGCATGGTACTTCAAATACAATGGATTATGGCAGGGGTCACCAACGTGGTGCCCGCGGGCACCCGGGTGCCCTCAAGGACCATTTGAGGTGCCCCCGGACCTGTTCTAAAAATAGCACAACTTACTACTAAGCTGCATTTAAAATGTCATTTTATTCAGTTGTTATTCTTTTTTTGTATTTATATATATTTTAAAATGTCTATCTTAAAAATATGTTCTTAAAAATATGTTTATTATACATTTTATTCAATTCACGCTTTGTTATTTCCGAAGAGTTTATCAAACTGGTGCCCTTTGTATGACTCCGTACCCACGAAGTAGCTCTCAGTTTCAAAAAGGTTGGTGACCCCTGGATTATGGGATGCTCCTCTAAGTCTAAGGCCATGGCTCCTGACTGAACACAGGTGGAATGCCCCCTCGTGGGGGAGGGGGGGGGTCTTTGCCTCAGAAGGAGTTCAAGTATCTGGGCTTCTTGCTCATGAGTGATGACAGGCTGCAACAGAAGATGCATCATGGACTGAGGCCTTGTCCTCAGTAATGAGGCCGTCGTTTTGGTTGGTGAAGAAAGATCTGAGTCCAAAGGCAAAGCTCTCGATTTATTGGTCCGTCTACAATCCAACCCTCACCTGTGTTCTTGAGGTGTAGAGCCGCTGCCCCTTCACAATGAAAGGAGTCCGTTGAGGTGGTTCAGACGTCTGATTAGGATGCTCCCTGGAGGCTGTCGGGGCATGTCCCACTGGTAAGAGGCCCCAGGGCAGACCCAGATTCCCTGGAGGAATTGCAGTTTTTGTTTTTGGCCTGGGAATGTCAAACGAGCCCCAAGGAGATCACACAAAAAACTGTAATATTTTACTAAAGTTAGTGTCTGAGTCAGCATTAAAATACTAAAGGCAGTCCAGCTGGCACGTGCATTCTAATTTCTTAGTGTAACTTGTAGTACACCTTACAAGTATCAGAAGCGAATATATGGACTCTTTGTAGTTAAAATATTTTTACTGGTACGTATTGCTGTAAACAGTGATAATAAACAGCATCGCTGTTCACAGGAGGACTTGCCTCGTGTAAAGTTGGAGATAGAAGCGATGAAGAACCTGAGCCATCAACATGTCTGTCGGCTGTACCACGTCATGGAAACGTCTTCTCAGATATTTATGGTGCTTGAGGTAACAGCACCAACAGTACACTGAGTGTATGTGTAAGAAATAACTTGTTTTCTCTCCCAATAAATGTTTTTCTTCTTTTCCTCGTCTCAGTACTGCCCAGGTGGAGAGTTGTTTGATTACATCATAGCAAAGGACCGGCTGTCGGAGCAGGAGACCAGAGTGTTTTTCAGGCAGATTGTCTCAGCGATGGCCTATGTGCACAGCCAAGGATACGCACACAGGGCAAACCGGCTGTCGGAGCAGGAGACCAGAGTGTTTTTCAGGCAGATTGTCTCAGCGATGGCCTATGTGCACAGCCAAGGATACGCACACAGGGATCTCAAACCGGTACAAATAATAATCGTGCTTGTGTACAATGTGACATGACAAATTTTTGTCTACTGTTGTCGTCATTCTTTGTTAAAAACGGGTCTCTCTTGTAAATGAGTCCTCGCGGCTCAATGAGACTAACCTGCATAAATAAATGTTGAATGAAAATGTGCAGTACAGTTCAAATCTGAAACAAGCCCTAGTTTAGTCACATTTTGCTTTCAAGAAGCCAGAATTTCCTGTAAACTTTTAAAGTGATCATAATCAGCATTGCATCATCTTTGTTGATCAACTGTATGTCCAGTTTGTAGGTACTGGTACTTTAGTAGTTCTTTGGTACTAAAATAGTTTCTGTTTAATACTGTAATTATTTATTTGCCAAGCTGTGTTGTGTGTGAAGTATCTTTTTTTTTGTATTTCACCAGTTTTACAGCACCTGATGTATTGTTTTGTACACTGCTCTTATTTTAACTGCATTTTTTAACTGTAGTTTATTTTGTCATTGTCTGCTGTTTTGTTGTCTGGAACAGGTCTCTATTGCAAACGAGTCTCTGTGGCTCAATGAGGTTATCCTGTTTAAATAAAGGATGGAGAGAAAAAAAAAAAGAACAACATTGATTCATCCCTTTGTCAATGTTTTAGTGTCTGAATGACCCTTTAGGTCAGGGGGATGACTTAATGATAGGTGCTGGACTGAAAAAATTCAAAAACATGAAGAATTACTGATCAAGGCCAATTTAAAAGAGTTATATAAAGTCTGGCTACTTGAAAGCAAATATTTGTGCAGTAATGTATATTTTTGATTGTGACAACAGTTTAATGTCAACTAAAAATGTTTTTTTTTTATTTATCTCCACATTAGGAAAACCTGCTGATTGATGAGGACCATAACTTAAAGCTCATAGACTTTGGCTTATGTGCTAAACCCACGGTATTTGATTTGATGTTTATTCATTCATTTTAAAATTTCATCAGATACAAGAATACAAGTAG
>JBBPBX010030114.1:16881-35411 GCA_038048925.1 Garcialebias charrua
GGCCCAGTTTGATGTCATGTACTGCTCATCGTTTGATTTGTTGTTTGCAGCAGGGGCGGGACTGCTGCATGTTGAGTCATCAACTCGTTCTAACAACAACCTCAGCGCGAGCTGAATTTCATTAAAATTTAACTACAGAAACACCTAAAAAACTATTTGTTAGCTGACTATATATATATTAGTGTTTCTGAGTTTAATTTTTGTTAAAAACTGCTTACAAATCAGCTTATTTTACATGGGCGTAGCCAGGATTTTCTGAGGGGCGATCCGTTAAAATGAAAACTGGAACTAGAAAGTGCAACATACCCAGTGGTTCACTGGTAGAGTGTTGGGTTTCCGCTCCAAGCCTTTTCTCGACTCGGGTTCGAATCTCACTCGGTTGAAGTTATTTTACGTTTGTCTTTTATTGGAGAAAAAAAAAGGGAGTTTGTGTTATGCCTGTGGTTAACACAAACTCCTTCTTTTTTTTCTCCAATAAAAGACAAACGTAAAATAACTTCAACCGAGTGAGATTCGAACCCGAGTCGAGAAAAGGCTTGGAGCGGAAACCCAACACTCTACCATGAACCACCGGGTATGTTGCACTTTAGAATTCCAGTTTTCCTTTTAAGGGATCGCCCCTCAGAAAATCCTGGTTACGCCCATGTAAAATAAGCTGATTTGTAATCATTTATTAACAAAAATTAAACTCAGAAACACTAACATATATATAGTCAGCTAACAAATAGAAAAAGAACTTCCCACCCACTTCAAGGCGGCTCTCCGCACAATGCGAAATGAGCGGGGGGCGGGCCAGACTGGGCTCAGGGACAACCTGGACGAGCTGGGCTGGGGACGGCTGTGCAGTGCGAAAACGGCTTCTTAACTCTGACATGGAACATTTCCAGGGTGTACCCTGCCTCTCGCACAATTACTGCTGGACATGGGTACCAGTGATCCCGTTTTAAGAAGGTTAAATTATAGCCTTTTTTTTTTTTTTTTTTTATTTTGGTAGATGAGAGTGATCACCAACACATATTGATTGCTCATCAAAAATCCAAAATTTTAGTCAAAACTAAAAGGAAGAAATTATTATAACTGTCATTTTTATAGTCATAGTGAGTTATAGTAATTTCTTCCTTTTGACCCATCTGTCCAAAATGCTCAATCATCCAGGTAAATAACACAAAAAAGGTTAAATCACTTGAGCCTACAAAACTTTTTCCAAACCATTTTGCCCTTGGTGTCTTCAGGCTGTTTCTGTGAGTAGTAGGCCTTCTGGCCTAAAATATTTGATTGTTAATCAAGATGATTGAGTGTTTTGGACAGATGGGTCCTTCTGCATGTGTTAAAAGCCGGCTTAGCGAGATGCTAAGCTAACAGCATGCAAGACGGTTTGCTAAATAATGAAAAAAAAAAACCAGCTCTAACACACAGACAGTTGTACTCTAACATTGTTCTGACATAGTTTCACAAAATGATTAATGTAGAATATTTTGTTTACCGGCCAAAAGTACGACGTCTTCCAGAGCAGATCCAAGCCAGACTCAGAGCAGGAGGAGCTGTTGTCCAGTTTCTCCGATGAGATAAATCCTTCACGTTTTCTTTTTTTTTGATTAACTGAAACCTGCGCGTTGCCCAAACGTCTACCCGACTGGAACACCCACTGACACAACACGAAGTAACCATTGCAATTAATTAGAAATTAACAAAAAAAACAACGTGAAAAATGGACATCTATCAGAATGCGCTCCAAATGCAGCATAGCCTACATGTGGGAGGGTCATAAAGGACAACCCACAGATGTGACGTCACATGGGAACTATGTATTGGGCCTTTTTGGCTTGTGGGACCCCGGAAGCAGCTGATAGGTACCGGCAGTCCAAGCGGCATGCGGCTCGGGTGGTTGCTGAGGCAAAAACTCGGGCGTGGGAGGAGTTCGGAGAGGCCATGGAGAATGACTTCCGTACGGCTTCGAGGCGATTCTGGTCCACCATCCGGCGTCTCAGGGGGGGAAAGAGGTACGCGACCAACACCATTTATGGTGGGGATGGCGTGCTGCTGACCTCAACTCGGGATGTTGTGAGTCGGTGGGCGGAATACTTCGAAGACCTCCTCAATCCTACTGGCACGTCTTCCACTGAGGAAGCAGAGCCTGGGGACTTTGGGTCGGGTTCTCCGATCTCTGGTGCTGAGGTCGCCGAGGTGGTTAAAAAGCTCCGCGGTGGCAAGGCTCCGGGGGTGGATGAGATTCGCCCGGAGTTCCTTAGGGCTCTGGATGTTGTAGGGTTGTGTTGGCTTACGCGACTCTGCAATATCGCGTGGACATCGGGGGCAGTTCCCTTGGATTGGCAGACTGGGGTGGTGGTTCCCCTATTCAAAAAGGGGGACCGTAGGGTGTGTTCCAACTATAGGGGGATCACACTCTTAAGCCTCCCTGGTAAGGTCTATTCAGGGGTTCTGGAGAGGAGGGTCCGTCGGATAGTCGAACCTCGGATTCAGGAGGAGCAGTGTGGTTTTCGTCCTGGTCGTGGAACACTGGACCAGCTCTACACCCTCAACAGGGTCCTGGAGGGTGCGTGGGAGTTTGCCCAACCAGTTTACATGTGCTTTGTGGACTTGGAGAAGGCATTCGACCGCGTCCCTCGGGGGGTTCTGTGGGGGGTACTCCGGGAGTATGGGGTACCAGGCCCATTGATATGGGCTGTTAGGTCCCTGTACGACCGGTGTCAGAGCTTGGTCCGCATTGCCGGCAGTAAGTCAGGCTCGTTTCCGGTGAGAGTTGGACTCCGCCAAGGTTGCCCTTTGTCACCGATTCTGTTCATAACTTTTATGGACAGAATTTCTAGGCGCAGCCAAGGTGTTGAGAGGATCCGTTTTGGTGACCTTAGAATCGCTTCTCTGTTTTTTGCAGATGATGTGGTCCTACTGGCTTCATCAGTTCGTGATTTACAACTTTCACTGGAGCGGTTTGCAGCCGAGTGTGATGCGGCCGGGATGAGGATCAGTTCCTCCAAATCCGAGGCCATGGTCTTGAGCCGGAAAAGGGTAGCATGCCCTCTCCGGGTCGGGGAGGAGGTCCTGCCCCAAGTGGAGGAGTTTAAGTATCTCGGGATCTTGTTCACGAATGAGGGAAAACTGGAGCGTGAGATCGATAGGCGGATAGGTGCAGCGTCCGCAGTGAAGCGGGCGCTGTACCGGTCTGTCGTGGTGAAGAGAGAGCTGAGTCAAAAGGCAAAGCTCTCAATTTACCGATCGATCTACGTTCCCACCCTCATCTATGGTCATGAGCTTTGGGTTATGACCGAAAGAACAAGATCTCGGATACAAGCGGCTGAAATGAGTTTTCTCCGCAGGGTGGCTGGACTCTCCCTTAGAGATAGGGTGAGAAGCTCAGTCATCCGGGAGGGACTCGGAGTAGAGCCGCTGCTTCTCCACATCGAGAGGAGCCAGTTGAGGTGGCTCGGGCATCTGGTTAGGATGCCTCCTGGACGCCTCCCTGGTGAGGTGTTCCGGGCATGTCCCACCGGGAGGAGACCCAGAGGAAGACCCAGGACGCGCTGGAGGGACTATGTTTCTCGGCTGGCCTGGGAACGCCTTGGGATTCCCCCGGAGGAGCTGCTCCAAGTGGCTGGGGAGAGGGAAGTCTGGGCCTCCCTACTTAGGCTGCTACCCCCGCGACCCGACCCCGGATAAGCGGAAGAAGATGGATGGATGGATGGAAATTATAAATATATTAAAATCATTCCAAGTTATGGTAGTTTTTTCTCTAGGACACGCCCCTAAAAATATGCGCATTTCCGCAAAACGTGACAACGGGAAGGCATGCTCCAAAGTGCATTTAAATAATAATGGTGGAGCATGTCCAATCGCGTCTGAGATATATCATTTTAAGACTGTAAATCATCCAAAACTGTCATTAATAGACTCTCCCCGAATAAAAACAAACTACAGATGTTACCTGATCGCGCCGACATAATTTCAAATTCAAGATCTTTTTTATTGAATTTTTCATTTTTTCTTCTTCAGACAACAACAACAACAACAACAACAACAACAACAACAACAACAACAACAACAACAACAACAAACAAACAAAAACAACAACAACAACAACAAAACACAACAATCAATCTAAGTTACAACATGTAGAAAATAATCCCTACCCAATCACTGCCAAAAGAAAAGGGAAAAAAATAAATAAAAGGTAAAATAGCCAAGATACTGCATTAACCTGAATGAGTTGTGTTGTCAAAGAGACTGGAACAGATTCAGGAAAGGTCCCCAGACATTCTCAAATTTACCCTCTTTCTGTTGGAGTGTGAATCTGATTTTCTCCAGCTTTAAACAGGACATGATGTCAGCCAACCACTGAGCGTGAGTGGGTGGAAACGGTTCTTTCCACCTAAGCAAAATAGCTCGTCTGGCCAGGAGAGAGGTGAACAATATTACATGTTGTTGGTTTTTATTTAGGTTTGTCATGCCCTCTACAAGACCAAACAGAGCAATCAGTGGGTCAGGGTTCAGGCGTGTATCTAGTACATGTGATAAAGTCTGAAAGATTTCCCGCCAATAAGACAAGAAAGTTAATTCTCAATAGTCCAGGTTATAGGATTTCCCAGGATTTCCCGCCAATATTTGTTCAGAGATGGGCAAAACCAAAACATATGGGAGAGAGAGGCTTCAGCATGTTTGCATCTCACACAGTATGGGCTGACATCAGGATACATAGAGGACAATTTCAGTTTAGAGATGTGAGCTCTGTGCACCACTTTAAATTGTATTAGACAATGTCTAGCACAGAGAGAACTGGAGCTCACCAGTTTGAGTATGGAGGTCCAAGAGTCCTCTGAAATAGAGGAGCCGAGATCCTCTTCCCAAGCAGCTTTGATTTTACAGATGTGACCTGATCGCGCCGATATAATTTAAAAATACATAAATAGCCTTCGTGTTGACTCGGGATCTATGCTAATGTCTGTTAGCAGCTGTCGGCAGATAGTCCAGCTCACGTCTGAGATATATCTTTTTTAAACAGTAAATCATCCAAAACTGTCATTAATAGACTCTCCCCGAATAAAAACAAACTACAGATGTTACCTGATGGCGCTGACATAATTTAAAAATACATAAATAGTGGAGGTCGGTCTCTGTGACACTGTCCTGGACTGGTTCAAATATTTCCTCTCCGATAGGCTGGAATGCGTTAGTCTTGGCAATGCCACTTCCCAGACAGTCGGTGTCTCCTGTGGTGTCCCTCAAGGGTCAGTTCTGGGGCCCCTGCTGTTTTCCCTTTACATGCTGCCTTTAGGTCAAATTATTAATCAGTTCAACATTTCTTTTCACTGCTATGCCGACGACACACAGCTTTACATCAGGACTGGATCATCCTCATCATCCCCATCTCCATCTTCACTCACTGCCCTCTCTGCCTGCCTGGAGGAAATAAGGGCATGGATGAATCAGAACTTTCTTCAATTAAACTGCTCCAAGACTGAGGCCATAATGATTGGCACCCCTCACCAGATACAAACATCAACTTTAACAACAATCTCCTTCTCTGGTCAAGACATCCCCCTCTCCACCTCTGTTACAAATCTTGGAATAAAAATGGACTCTCATCTTACATTTGAAACTCACATTAAGCATCTGTTTAAAACTTGCTTCTTCCATCTTCGAAACATCTCCAGACTTCGCCCATCTCTGACTTTTTCCGATGCTGAGAAACTCGTCCATGCCTTTGTCTCCTCCAGGCTCGACTACTGCAACTCCCTGTTTATTGGAATCCCTGGCAAAAACCTTCAGAAACTTCAATATATTCAAAACAGTGCAGCAAGGATTTTATTGAGAGTTCGTAAATTTGAACATATTACACCCATTCTCCATAACCTCCATTGGCTTCCTGTCACCTACAGAATTCAATACAAAACTGCTCTCATTACACATCAATGCTTACATGGAACTTCACCTGACTATCTAAAGGACATTCTTGCACCATATTCATCCACCCGGTCTCTACGATCACAGAACAGTAATCTACTTCACATTCCACGAACCAAATTAAGGACCATGGGAGACAGGGCATTCTGTGTGGCTGCCCCCCGCCTATGGAACTCCCTTCCTGACTGCCTGAGAGCTCCACAGTCACTGGTTGACTTTAAAAGCGGTTTAAAGACTTTTCTTTTTAAGCAAGCCTATTCTGCCCCCGCATGATTTTATCTTTGATCTTGGTTGATAGTATTATTGATTTTACTTGATTTTATCACTTGTTTTATTTATTTATTTATTTATTTTTTAAGCAGGCCTATTCTGCCTCCACATGATTCTGTTTTTAATCTTAGTTAATACCATTATTGATTTTATTTGATTTTATCACTTGTTTTTATTGTTGTAGCACTTTGAGATTTTTATTAATGAAAAGTGCGGTATAAATTGAATTTATTATTATTATTATTATTAAATAGCCTTCGTGTTGACTCGGGATCTATGCTAATGTCTGTTAGCAGCTGTCGGCAGATAGTCCAGCTCACGTCTGAGATATATCTTTTTTAAACAGTAAATCATCCAAAACTGTCATTAATAGACTCTCCCCGAATAAAAACAAACTACAGATGTTACCTGATCGCGCCGACATAATTTAAAAATACATAAATAGCCTTCGTGTTGACTCGGGATCTATGCTAATGTCTGTTAGCAGCTGTCGGCAGATAGTCCAGGTCACGTCTGAGATATATCTTTTTTAAACAGTAAATCATCCAAAACTGTCATTAATAGACTCTCCCCGAATAAAAACAAACTACAGATGTTACCTGATCGCGCCGACATAATTTAAAAATACATAAATAGCCTTCGTGTTGACTCGGGATCTATGCTAATGTCTGTTAGCAGCTGTCGGCAGATAGTCCAGGTCATGTCTGAGATATATCTTTTTTAAACAGTAAATCATCCAAAACTGTCATTAATAGACTCTCCCCGGATAAAAAAAAACTACAGATGTTACCTGATCGCGCAGACATAATTTAAAAATACATAAATAGCCTTCGTGTTTACTCGGGATCTATGCTAATGTCTGTTAGCAGCTGTCGGCAGATAGTCCAGCTTATGTCTGAGATATATCTTTTTTAAACAGTAAATCATCCAAAACTGTCATTAATAGACTCTCCCTGAATAAAAACAAACTACAGATGTTACCTGATCGTGCCGACATAATTTAAAAATACATAAATAGCCTTCGTGTTGACTCGGGATCTATGCTAATGTCTGTTAGCAGCTGTCGGCAGATAGTCCAGGTCACGTCTGAGATATATCTTTTTTAAACAGTAAATCATCCAAAACTGTCATTAATAGACTCTCCCCGAATAAAAACAAACTACAGATGTTACCTGATCGCGCCGACATAATTTAAAAATACATAAATAGCCTTCGTGTTGACTCGGGATCTATGCTAATGTCTGTTAGCAGCTGTCGGCAGATAGTCCAGGCTCACGTCTGAGATATATCTTTTTTAAACAGTAAATCATCCAAAACTGTCATTAATAGACTCTCCCCGAATAAAAACAAACTACAGATGTTACCTGATGGCGCCAACATAATTTAAAAATACATAAATAGCCTTCGTGTTGACCCGGGATCTATGCTAATGTCTGTTAGCAGCTGTCGCCAGATAGTCCAGCTCATGTCTGAGATATATCTTTTTTAAACAGTAAATCATCCAAAACTGTCATTAATAGACTCTCCCCGAATAAAAACAAACTACAGATGTTACCTGATCGCGCCGACATAATTTAAAAATACATAAATAGCCTTCGTGTTGACTTGGGATCTATGCTAATGTCTGTTAGCAGCTGTCGGCAGATAGTCCAGCTCACGTCTGAGATATATCTTTTTTAAACAGTAAATCATCCAAAACTGTCATTAATAGACTCTCCCCGAATAAAAACAAACTACAGATGTGACCTGATCGCGCCGACATAATTTAAAAATACATAAATAGCCTTCGTGTTGACTCGGGATCTATGCTAATGTCTGTTAGAAGCTGTCGGCAGATAGTCCAGCTCACATCTGAGATATATATTTTTTAAACAGTAAATCATCCAAAACTGTCATTAATAGACTCTCCCCGAATAAAAACAAACTACAGATGTGACCTGATCGCGCCGACATAATTTAAAAATACATAAATAGCCTTCGTGTTGACTCGGGATCTATGCTAATGTCTGTTAGCAGTTGTCGGCAGATAGTCCAGCTCACGTCTGAGATATATCTTTTTTAAACAGTAAATCATCCAAAACTGTCATTAATAAACCCTCCATGAATAAAAAGAAATTACAGATGTTACCTGATAGGCAGTATGGTCGCTGCAGACATACGACTCTCAGTAGGAACCCATCGGTCACAAGTTCTCTGTACTTCCATTCTAGGCAGTTTCTCATCTTTTGGGAATTTGTGAAGGCTCACTTGTTCACTGCTGATATTTGAACACCCAAATGCGCTACAACGTGACAGCATTTTTCAAGTTACACAAAAATAAAGAAGCGACCTTTCAGGAAATGAATTCTATGGCAAGCAGTTAACACACCAAACAAACGGGCAAGGCTCTGCCTTCTTCCCGTTGTCACGTCACTGATGACTGGTGATGACGTATTGCGGAAATGCGCGGAATTTTAGGGGCGTATCCTAGCAAGTATCAGAGAAAAAAATTACCATAAATTAGAATAAAATTTTAATATATTTATAATTTATTATGCAAAAACGAACAGAGCTTAATGATATAAGATATATATGTTCTGACAAATATGCAAATTTACAACATCATGTCACAATACCTTGTTTTCCCTGGCCTTGGTCTCCTGTCAATAGGCTGGCGCCATCTGCTGGTCTTTCCTTGTTAAGTCTCCTTGTAACATGTTTAGTCCTGTGCTCTGTTTATTTATGTTTGAAGTGTCTAATGAAAATAAACAGTTTAAGTTAATGGTTTTAATAATTCCTTGTGCTCTTTGTTTAGTCTAGTTCTGCTCCTGGTTTCAGTTTAGTTTAATCTCCACATCCCAGTTTTAACTAGTTTCCCAGTCCTGTTCTGTGTCCCTAGTTAATTGTTCCCAGGTGTTTGTAATTACTTCCTGTCTTGTCTGTGTGTATATATTCAGCTCCCTCTGTCTTGTCAAGTGTGTCAGGATCGTCCTTCTTGGTGTCGTGTTCTGCCCTCCGTCCTTTTCCCAGTGAGCACCTCCAGTTATATCTCTAGTCTTAGTCTCTAGTCTTTAGTTCCCAATCTCAGTTCTAGTTATTTAGTGAACTTGCTGCCCTGATTGCCTTTGTTTTGTTTTGTAAATAAAGACTTTGAATTTTTCCTGAGCCTCCTGTCATCCTCCTGCAAATTGGGTTCAACACACTTTGTTAGCAGAACCTGATGCAATTTATGGGTGACAAGTTTACGCTGCTCAGCCATGCAGCTCGGCTGAATGAATGCTATTAAGGTGAAACTTAATGAGCAATTTGAGTGTTTATATTTCAAAACAGAACCGCATAAAGTGCATCTTGCATCCATTTGATATGATGCATGCATCTTGCATCTGTTTTGCCCATCTCTTTTCTGTTCTGATTGACCGGGCGGCCGTGGTGTAGTGGTAATGGCAGTCGTCTCCCGATCGGAAAGTTGGCGGTTCGACTCCCGGGACCCGCACCATGTGTCGTTGTGTCCTTGGGCAAGACACTTAACCCTGAGTTGCTCCCGGTAGGACTGGAAAGCACCTTGCATGGTAGTCTGCCGCCACCGGTTTATGAATGTGTGTAGCATTCAATATATGTGTAGCACTTTGAGATTTTCAGTAATGAAAAGTGCGTTATAAATTGAATTAATTATTATTATTATTATTATTTCTCTTCTGCAACCATAGCGGCAACCTCTTGTATTTCAGTTCAGAGCAACTAATTGTAAAGTGATAGATTACTGTCATTTTGTTCCTAAACTTTGGTAGTAAATGTAGTTTTATAACAATTACTGGATACATCAAGTTGCTTCTTGCCACAAAAGCACTGACCTATTTGTTTTTTAAATCTAACCCAAGACAAAAAGGTATTTAATTGTTCCCACACACAACCTATCTCAATGGCAAACGAAAAACCGTAAACTTGAAAAGAAAACAGTTTAATTAAAAATAATTCAACACTGAAAACACGCACAATTCAAAAAGAGAGGGAGAAAAATACTGTATTTTTCAGCCTGTAAGTCGCAGTTTTTTTTTTGCATAATGTACATGCCCTGCGACTTATAGGCCGAAGTGACATATTTATAGATTTTTTTCCCCATACTGTATTTATAAACCATTTTTTGGCTGAGATATGACCGTTTTCATTCATTCTGACTGAACAAAAAAAACAACAACAGCAGTACTTGATGGCAGCAGAGTAGTAACAGCTGTTTAGCATGAGGTTGGCTGTTGTATCATGTAATAGGAAAACGTGGCTATAATGACAAATCAAATCAAAAAAGTTCAAGACAAAAACAACTGGACTTTATTATACTATACTTCATTGTTTTTTTTCGTTTGTTTATTTCTTGCACTTTTTAGAGTTTACCATCTCCTGGATGACTGAGAATCTTCACCAGCTATTAATGACTCAATCGGCCTGCCATATTCTCCCCACCTTCATTCTGCTCTCTGCCTGGAACCGTCAAAACAGCTGCACCACCCCGGCGAATTTGACCATTAAAGTGCATTTATTAAGCAAATGATAGACTGAAACACACCTCTGCTATAATTTCGAGCTAACAAATAATTGTTTGTTGTTCCTGCACTTGTGACGTCAGGAACCATCAGTGTTTCTGTTTGAGGTGATCTGCATGTGATAAATCCACCACAATTTTAAATACAGTACTCGACGTTGCTCAGATAGAACCACATACAACAACTGCAACCACAGACAGGTCAATGTTTAAGATGGACCACAAAAACAGATGTGTCCATTTAGGATATTGGAAATGTAACGTTGTTGGGCACACACTAGATTTAGACAGGTATTGCCCCCAACATTTAGAACGTAGTGATATTCAGAATAAAGTTAATTCTACGGTTAGGTAAGACAAATGACTTGAAGTTACATTTTACATTAAACAATTGTGCACGAAGAAAAAAATTCAACAACTGTATTTGGTTCTCATTTTTCCACCAGTGTACCAAAGACAGCAAAACTACCCCAACAATTAGCACTTACTGTATTCAAGAATCATGTCAATGCCAATGTTAGAGTAATATTGCTGACAAAGTTTTGAAAGTATCAAATCACAAACATAACTTTGATAATCACAGAAGACCTGGTCTGTTGTAATCACCCCAACATGTAGCACTTACAGAATGCAAAATCATGTCAGTGCTCAAGTTAAGGTGATAAAGAAGACCACAAAACATTTGTTGGTCTAAAACATTCAGTTGATGTGCCTTTCTTCAATTCTAATATTCATAAGTTAATATTTTGGTCTTGTAATTAGGGATGGGGCTGATCCGATCCAGTATCGGTATCTGATACCAGCATAATTTACACAAACTCCACAAGAGACACAAGAGGCAGGTCTATATCACACACATGTCCTTCTCACTCATGGTGCAGCTGGAAAAACTAAAAAACCACTAAGCATGATGGGAATGACAACACAGCCCACTCCCCTTAACCACTAAGGGAATGCATTTTGTTGTCTTTCCCAAAATGCTTAGCGGTATTTTAGTTTTCAAGCTGCACCTAAATGTAATGTAATTTATTTATTTGATAGGGACAGGCACACATCAACATAAACAAACTGAGTAAAACAGCTGTCCCATGTTTGCATCATAGTGCAATAGCAACAAGCTAATTCGCAGCACTTGTCCCTAGATGGGCTTTTAAGAAAATGAAATAAATACATGAATAAATAAATAAATAATAAGAATTAAAAAAAAACTAAAAATTGAAATGGTAGTCCTTAAAAATAGCACAACATAAGGGATACAAAACAGAGAAATGTAATATGTCAAAAATGAGTACAGTTCTGTTTTTGACATAACCAGAGTTTTGCTTGCTTTTTAAACATATTGAAACTAGGGCTGGGCGATATGAGGAAAATATTATATCGCAATATTTTTTGGCTATATCACGATACATGATATATATCGCGATATCTCCAAAATCAATGAAAAAAGGATTCGAAATTGATTAAAAAATTTCAACACTAAATTTGAACAAACTTAAATATTTTATTTTAACCATCAATTGCACACATAAAAAAGTACTTCAAGCAAAAAGGAAGAATAAATAATTTTAACTTAAAAAGGTGCTCTTGTGCTTTTAACATTAAAAAAATGTTAAATCAAAACATTTAAAGACCGTGTAAAGTGAAATTAAATGTGTGTTTTTAGTTTGTCACATGGCATAAATATGTGTTATTAATCACCCATTTAAATCTGACTGATTAAAAACATTGTTTACCTTATAAAATTAAGTCTCAAAAATCATGAAAAAACCTTATTTTCTCTTGGTCTGGAACGCTAGGGGCGTGTCAGTGCGTGGGCGTGGTTTCAGGCAGCTGCGCTGGTCCTGCTCGTGTCCCACAGTGGAGAGGCACTGAGGCAGACAGCAGAGCCAGTAAACCTGCTCTGTTTTTATCCGAGTTCTGTCTGTAACAGCAGCTACTTTTTCCAAGAGTTACGCTGTTTTTGTAAATAGTTTTCTTGTGTGTTTTTAATCTGGAATGAATTAAAAAAAAAAAAAAAAAAGAGTTGCACCATGCGGGATTTGAACCCGTGGGCTTTGGGACGGAAGGCAAGCGCTCTAACCATTGTCCCAACCAGGCATTACAGATACTCAGCATAAAACGACGCAGTATAAAAACATGTTATGATTTGTACGGGTGCCCTGACCATTGCGACATCCAGGGAAGATGCACGAACGAGGCATAATTGATTAGCTAGCTAACAATGAACAAAATATCTATGCTATTGCTATCTGATGCTGTCTGCGATTCGCGAGTGAACGGCTCCACCGAGGCGAATTTATACGGCCGGAGCTGCAGGGGGTGGGGGCTCTACTAATGAGGACCGCGTGACGAAACGCGGTCACGTTTAAAACACGCCTAAAAAATCCTGAACCAGAAATATGTTTATACACAGTTTGCTCTATAACTCCAAAATTAATTGAGCTACAATTTTGAGACTTTTTACTCATTTACAAGATTACAATTATCACATTTATAATGTTTATTTAAGAAAATGTTGAAATTCACTTTACACGGTCTTTAAGGCCTTTAAAATACAAAAACAAAAGTGTAAACAGTGGCCATAAAATTTACTGACCCAGAACAGTCACAGGTAACAACTCTCAACTATTTGCATGTGCTGGTAATTTTTAACAACAAACCACAA
The DNA here is from genome assembly GCA_038048925.1 of Garcialebias charrua. NCBI lineage: Eukaryota > Metazoa > Chordata > Actinopteri > Cyprinodontiformes > Rivulidae > Garcialebias > Garcialebias charrua. The sequence continues at coordinate 30,249 of JBBPBX010030114.1, forward strand.
AATGTGCACAAGTTTCAAACTGTGCCAAGTTCAGGCAATGTCTGCAAAACCTCTGAACAAGAACAGATTTATCACAGGTATTGTGTACTGCAGTAAATGTGAGCCTCTGTGTACTGTATCCGGTTTTATTGTGAAAGGGTCAGGGGGTTGTTTCCGGGTTCACGAAGACGTTCTCTAAGTTGCTCTACAAAGTGTCGCATTGAATCCTTGTGTAAAAACACGACAGCCTCCACTCAGAAACGTGAACAGAGAGGTGGAGACATTATTAAATCAGCTGTATCGCTAAAGACACGGTCAGTCTCAGCTGTGGAAGACGACGGCTAAAGCGTTAGCCATCTTGTTAGCCGCTAAGGGCCGTTTCTTTAGCGAAATTATAAACTGCTGATTTATTAATGTCTCCACCTCTCTTTGCGGTGCACGCACGACTAAATGAGCTCAGACCCGTGGTTTGTTTTAAAGAAGCAGCAGCTGTAAAAACACTTGGTTCTGCCGTTCATGCTCCACTCCGCTGTTTAAATGGTGAAAAAGATTCGTAGTTCCGACCTTTCGTCGGGATTATTTTCAGCATTGTCTACAAAAATATTTTTTATGCCCTCATCTGACAATTTAATCCAAACTAGCTCAGAAAGAATTGTTTTTCCCCCTCAGCAGCTGGTAGCGCTCTTCATATCTGCCGTGCCCGTGCTGAAAGTCTCCGCGGCTCGTCCTCCTGCAGCCTGCAGGAAGGAGGGGGGCGAGTTAGCCTGGTTAAAACCAGACCCTGTCTTCACTTCGCTTCAGACTAGGGTCTGGGACCTCTCCATTTTAAAACGATTCTTGCTGGAGGCGTGGGCTCTGCTGAGGAACAAAACCATTGGATATTTTGAACAGGGAAAGCATTCTGCTCCCTCCCCTCAGAGCCACCCCCCGTGCTCTGGTGAACTTGACAACTGCTCCGCCTCCTGCAGCTTTTCTCTTGCTGCCGGCTGCCGCGCTGGAAATTCTGTGTTTATATGTTAATAAAACGTTTTAATAAAATACAATAAAACCATGGATCGCTGGTCCAGCTCACCAGAAGACCAGAAAATCTGATGGGACTCGGGCAGCAACGTAAAACCCGAGTTTAATTCTCGTGACAACCTCAGCCATTTCCTTGTTCATTTCAGCGGAGGGAGAGAAGGAGGAGGGAGCGAGCGATCACTTGACTTTTGGCCCAAAAAACAAAAGAAAACTCCAGATAAGGGATTAAGAAGGGGAAATTAATAAATTTGTGTCACATATAAAACAGTTCTGCATCGCTTTGCATCGCTTTGAATGAGAACATGCCGGTGCTCGCTGACTGCGCGCTGGCAGAGCCCTTTTATAGGGCTCTGCGCGCTGGGACAGGTGGGGGCGTGGGTTAGGGTCCAAAACTCCGCCCCTTCTGTTCTCTGATTGGTCCGAACAAAAATCTACCGGAGAAATGGTTGTTAATGAGAGAAGTCCCAGACTGTGCACTGAAGGGAAATGAGAATTGAGCGGAGCTGTGCAGGAAGGCGAGGGCCAGGCTAGGGGCGAGTGGGAGCCCGCGCGACAGCAGGAGGATCCTCGATATAGACGATATAGCCCTTTTAACCATCGTACATTTAAAATATTGCGATACATCGAGTATATTCGATATAATAATAATAATAATAATTAATTCAATTTATAACGCACTTTTCATTACTGAAAATCTCAAAGTGCTACACATATATTGAATGCTACACACATTCATAAACCGGTGGCGGCAGACTACCATGCAAGGTGCTTTCCAGTCCTACCGGGAGCAACTCAGGGTTAAGTGTCTTGCCCAAGGACACAACGACACATGGTGCAGGTCCCGGGAGTCGAACCGCCAACTTTCCGATCGGGAGACGACTGCCATTACCACTACACCACGGCCGCCCCGATATATCACCCACCCCTAATTGAAACTGGTTGTGGATTGTATAATCGCAGAAAGAGTTCCAAACTGTAGATCCTCTCACCGACAGAGAAACTTGTGCGAAAGTGGTTCTTCTAAAGGGGACCTTACAATTTCCATTCAAAGCCGCTCTGGTAGATCTGCTATTGCCATGCAGTCTCTGTATGCAACCACTTAGTGGTGTAGGTTAACATTAAAACCACAAAGCTTCCGATAAAAATACATCCTCTGGTGGGCCTTTTTGCAAAGTGAATTCACATGAAGGTCAAAGGTCAATTTATCATCGAAAACAGTTCCCAGGTATTTATATTGTTGCACTACCTCCACAGCTTCACCGTTCATGACCACAGGATGTTACTGAAGAATTTTTCCTGAAATCGATTATCATCTCCTTTGTTTTAGAAACATTTAGTTTTAAAAAGGAAGACTCACACCATTCTGTGAAGTCCCCAATCACAGGCCCGGGGTCTGGGTCATCACTGCTCAGAAGGGACAGGATGACAGAGTCATCAGCAAACTTAACAATGTGACGCTGAGGGAAATGGCTGCAACAATCGTTTGTGTATAAAATAAATAAGAGGCGAAAGAACACAGCCCTGAGGGGAACCAGTAGAGGACAGAAGGACATCAGAGAGGACCCCATTAACTCTCACCCTGTGAGTGTAGAATAAGTGGTCTGAGACCAGACCGTAGATCACAAAGCTGGACCTAAAGCTGGAAAACTAAAAAACCACTAAGCATTATGGGAAAGACAACAAAATCCACTCTCTTAGTGGTTAAGGGGAGTGGGCTGTGTTGTCTTTCCCATCATGCTTAGTGGTTTTTTAAATTTTCCAGCTACACCATGAGTGAGGACATGTGTGTGGTATAGACCCGCCTCTTGAGTGCTGTTAGTTTGTGAGTTTCCTGTTGTAAGGCTCAAGAGTGTCTTCATTGGGTTTATCTCACACAATATTAAAATGAATAGTCTCAGTACAAAAAATTCATTATACAGATTCATATACAGTATCGGATCGGATAAGTATCGGTATCAGTCGATATGTCTTTGAGCTGGATGTGTTGACAACCATACCTTCTAGCCGACCTTGTAAGAGGGAGTTGTAGATCTACGGCGGTTCGCAATCTCCTTATTCTTTGCAGCTGTGCGTAGCAGAGCGAGCTTAGTCTGGCACCAGACCCAACGACATCTCCTGAAATGATGTTGCATGGAAGGAACTGCAATATCAGTCTCCTGGCTAGGGAACAAAGGTGGAGCGTAACCCAGAGAGGCTTCAAATGGAGACAAACCAATGGCAGAAAAAGTGTGGGCGTTGTGGGCATACTCCACCCATATGAGATGCTGACTCCAAGAGGACGGATTGTCCTCCACCACACACCTGAGAGCGGCCTCCGATTCCTGGTTGGCCCGTTCAGCCTGACCGACTGAGGGTGGTATCCAGAAGTCAAGCTGACAGAGGCCCCTAAGGAATTACAAAAGCTTTTCCATACCTGTGAAATGAATTGGGGTCCCCTGTCAGTAACTATGTCCGATGGGATGCTGTGAACCCTGAAAACCTGTTAAACCAACAGCTGGGCCATCTCCAAGGCTGAAGGAAGCTGGGGTAGTGGAACGAAATGAGCTGCCTTGGAGAATCTGTCAATGACAGTGAGAATAACAGTATGTCCATCAGAAGGGGGCAAACCAGTGACAAAGTCAAGGGATATATGAGACCAAGGGCGGCTAGGGGTGGGAAGTGACTGTAGCTTCCCAGCTGGGGGCTGATTACCAGTCTTACTTCTGGCACACATAGGGCAAGCAGAGATGTACAGGTAGTCCCCGATTTACGAGCGAGATCCGTTACAACGAGGCGCTCGTAAACCGGAAATCTCGTAATTTGGAACGGCCGCCATTTCTCTCGTAAATCCGGAATTTCGCTCGTAAATTGGAACGGTTTTCGCTAGCGCGACTACAAACACTCTATTTTCATCCAAAAACTGCTTATGAGTGCATAAAAATGATCGGAAACGTGTGTCCATATGCTTAGCTAACTAACTGTGGTGAAAAAACACATGAAAACTCAGTATTTTTTTCGTTTTTTCCAAAAATTCGCAGCTCGTAAGTCTGGAACCTCGCAGATCAGAGCGCTCGTAAATCGGGGACTACCTGTAGTCCTTAATGTCGACATTCATGGAAGGCCACCAGAAGTGTCTCTTCGTAAGGGCCCACATGCGTGCCACACCTGGATGGCATGAAAACTTGTGAGTGTGGAGCCAGTTGAGTACCTTAGCCTTGACACTGGAGGGTACAAACATAGTGCCGGCGGGGCCTGTCCCCGGGTCAGCTTCAGTCTTCTGAGCCTCGAGAATGTCTTTGTCGATGGACCAGGTCAAGGAACCGACCACACAAGATGAGGGCAGAATGTTCGGTTCGAGGCTCGTCTCTTCTGGTGGTGTAAATTGTCGGGACAGGGCCGCAGGTTTCACGTTCTTGGAGCCAGGTCTGAAAGTCAACACAAAATTACCGTATTCGACGGATGAAAATACACACCGGTGTTTAATACGCTTTGTCCAATTATTAACAATAAACAAGAAAAAACGTAAATAATACGCTTCGGTGTTTAATGCGCGTCATCGCCACGCGACGCGTCAGCGCCTCATTTGCCCTAATTAAGATGGCGGCGACAGAAGCAAGCGAGTACGAAGATCTTCACAAGGAAACACGGTAAAACCAGTGGTGGGCCTTCCACCGCTAGGTAGCGCTATTGCGCTAATCCGCTTTTAGAGTAACTAAATAATCTGTTAGCTTTACAGCGGATTGACTAAGTTTTATAATTCATAAGCGGGTTTGTGCTATTTTTATTTAAAATGCAGTACCGCTAATAACTAATTATCTATCAGTAAAAACGAAATAACGTATTTACGAGCAGCGCCGGATGTGGTCCGTCACAAAAAAGCGTCCCCCTCAGTCTCTTGGTGTGTGCTCTCTCTATAGCAGTTAGCAGCCAGTGTGTTACTCTGGAGCCTTATTGCTTGTTTTCGAAGAGTCAGACGAAGACTTTTTAACATGGAGGGTGAACTGAACTTGTGGATGTTTCTCAGCGGCCTACGTGACGCGTCTGGATTTAAAAAAAAGTTCGCCACATTAGCACTCTTCAAAATGGCGTCCGCGACTGCCAAAGAAGCCAGGATTTTACAACAAAACACGGTAAAACAATTGTTTCTTTGCTGAGAAAAAATATATTTCATAGCTGACGTTATAG
>JBBPBX010030115.1:0-10830 GCA_038048925.1 Garcialebias charrua
TTCCTGGGTACAGATGAACCGTACGCGCCCTGGAGGTCCCCAACCCAGGCAGTAAGCACTTGTTCCTGGGTACAGATGAACCGTACGCGCCCTGGAGGTCCCCAACCCAGGCAGTAAGCACTTGTTCCTGGGTACAGATGAACCGTACGCGCCCTGGAGGTCCCCAACCCAGGCAGTAAGCACTTGTTCCTGGGTACAGATGAACCGTACGCGCCCTGGAGGTCCCCAACCCAGGCAGTAAGCACTTGTTCCTGGGTACAGATGAACCGTACGCGCCCTGGAGGTCCCCAACCCAGGTAGTAAGCACTTGTTCCTGGGTACAGATGAACCGTACGCGCCCTGGAGGTCCCCAACCCAGGCAGTAAGCACTTGTTCCTGGGTACAGATGAACCGTACGCGCCCTGGAGGTCCCCAACCCAGGCAGTAAGCACTTGTTCCTGGGTACAGATGAACCGTACGCGCCCTGGAGGTCCCCAACCCAGGCAGTAAGCACTTGTTCCTGGGTACAGATGAACCGTACGCGCCCTGGAGGTCCCCAACCCAGGCAGTAAGCGCTTGTTCCTGGGTACAGATGAACCGTACGCGCCCTGGAGGTCCCCAACCCAGGCAGTAAGCGCTTGTTCCTGGGTACAGATGAACCGTACGCGCCCTGGAGGTCCCCAACCCAGGCAGTAAGCGCTTGTTCCTGGGTACAGATGAACCGTACGCGCCCTGGAGGTCCCCAACCCAGGCAGTAAGCGCTTGTTCCTGGGTACAGATGAACCGTACGCGCCCTGGAGGTCCCCAACCCAGGCAGTAAGCGCTTGTTCCTGGGTACAGATGAACCGTACGCGCCCTGGAGGTCCCCAACCCAGGCAGTAAGCGCTTGTTCCTGGGTACAGATGAACCGTACGCGCCCTGGAGGTCCCCAACCCAGGCAGTAAGCGCTTGTTCCTGGGTACAGATGAACCGTACGCGCCCTGGAGGTCCCCAACCCAGGCAGTAAGCGCTTGTTCCTGGGTACAGATGAACCGTACGCGCCCTGGAGGTCCCCAACCCAGGCAGTAAGCGCTTGTTCCTGGGTACAGATGAACCGTACGCGCCCTGGAGGTCCCCAACCCAGGCAGTAAGCGCTTGTTCCTGGGTACAGATGAACCGTACGCGCCCTGGAGGTCCCCAACCCAGGCAGTAAGCACTTGTTCCTGGGTACAGATGAACCGTACGCGCCCTGGAGGTCCCCAACCCAGGCAGTAAGCGCTTGTTCCTGGGTACAGATGAACCGTACGCGCCCTGGAGGTCCCCAACCCAGGCAGTAAGCGCTTGTTCCTGGGTACAGATGAACCGTACGCGCCCTGGAGGTCCCCAACCCAGGCAGTAAGCGCTTGTTCCTGGGTACAGATGAACCGTACGCGCCCTGGAGGTCCCCAACCCAGGCAGTAAGCGCTTGTTCCTGGGTACAGATGAACCGTACGCGCCCTGGAGGTCCCCAACCCAGGCAGTAAGCGCTTGTTCCTGGGTACAGATGAACCGTACGCGCCCTGGAGGTCCCCAACCCAGGCAGTAAGCGCTTGTTCCTGGGTACAGATGAACCGTACGCGCCCTGGAGGTCCCCAACCCAGGCAGTAAGCGCTTGTTCCTGGGTACAGATGAACCGTACGCGCCCTGGAGGTCCCCAACCCAGGCAGTAAGCGCTTGTTCCTGGGTACAGATGAACCGTACGCGCCCTGGAGGTCCCCAACCCAGGCAGTAAGCGCTTGTTCCTGGGTACAGATGAACCGTACGCGCCCTGGAGGTCCCCAACCCAGGCAGTAAGCGCCTTGTTCCTGGGTACAGATGAACCGTACGCGCCCTGGAGGTCCCCAACCCAGGCAGTAAGCACTTGTTCCTGGGTACAGATGAACCGTACGCGCCCTGGAGGTCCCCAACCCAGGCAGTAAGCACTTGTTCCTGGGTACAGATGAACCGTACGCGCCCTGGAGGTCCCCAACCCAGGCAGTAAGCACTTGTTCCTGGGTACAGATGAACCGTACGCGCCCTGGAGGTCCCCAACCCAGGCAGTAAGCACTTGTTCCTGGGTACAGATGAACCGTACGCGCCCTGGAGGTCCCCAACCCAGGCAGTAAGCACTTGTTCCTGGGTACAGATGAACCGTACGCGCCCTGGAGGTCCCCAACCCAGGCAGTAAGCACTTGTTCCTGGGTACAGATGAACCGTACGCGCCCTGGAGGTCCCCAACCCAGGCAGTAAGCACTTGTTCCTGGGTACAGATGAACCGTACGCGCCCTGGAGGTCCCCAACCCAGGCAGTAAGCACTTGTTCCTGGGTACAGATGAACCGTACGCGCCCTGGAGGTCCCCAACCCAGGCAGTAAGCACTTGTTCCTGGGTACAGATGAACCGTACGCGCCCTGGAGGTCCCCAACCCAGGCAGTAAGCACTTGTTCCTGGGTACAGATGAACCGTACGCGCCCTGGAGGTCCCCAACCCAGGCAGTAAGCACTTGTTCCTGGGTACAGATGAACCGTACGCGCCCTGGAGGTCCCCAACCCAGGCAGTAAGCACTTGTTCCTGGGTACAGATGAACCGTACGCGCCCTGGAGGTCCCCAACCCAGGCAGTAAGCACTTGTTCCTGGGTACAGATGAACCGTACGCGCCCTGGAGGTCCCCAACCCAGGCAGTAAGCACTTGTTCCTGGGTACAGATGAACCGTACGCGCCCTGGAGGTCCCCAACCCAGGCAGTAAGCACTTGTTCCTGGGTACAGATGAACCGTACGCGCCCTGGAGGTCCCCAACCCAGGCAGTAAGCACTTGTTCCTGGGTACAGATGAACCGTACGCGCCCTGGAGGTCCCCAACCCAGGCAGTAAGCACTTGTTCCTGGGTACAGATGAACCGTACGCGCCCTGGAGGTCCCCAACCCAGGCAGTAAGCACTTGTTCCTGGGTACAGATGAACCGTACGCGCCCTGGAGGTCCCCAACCCAGGCAGTAAGCACTTGTTCCTGGGTACAGATGAACCGTACGCGCCCTGGAGGTCCCCAACCCAGGCAGTAAGCACTTGTTCCTGGGTACAGATGAACCGTACGCGCCCTGGAGGTCCCCAACCCAGGCAGTAAGCACTTGTTCCTGGGTACAGATGAACCGTACGCGCCCTGGAGGTCCCCAACCCAGGCAGTAAGCACTTGTTCCTGGGTACAGATGAACCGTACGCGCCCTGGAGGTCCCCAACCCAGGCAGTAAGCACTTGTTCCTGGGTACAGATGAACCGTACGCGCCCTGGAGGTCCCCAACCCAGGCAGTAAGCACTTGTTCCTGGGTACAGATGAACCGTACGCGCCCTGGAGGTCCCCAACCCAGGCAGTAAGCACTTGTTCCTGGGTACAGATGAACCGTACGCGCCCTGGAGGTCCCCAACCCAGGCAGTAAGCACTCATTCCTGGGTACAGATGAACCGTACGCGCCCTGGAGGTCCCCAACCCAGGCAGTAAGCACTCATTCCTGGGTACAGATGAACCGTACGCGCCCTGGAGGTCCCCAACCCAGGCAGTAAGCACTCATTCCTGGGTACAGATGAACCGTACGCGCCCTGGAGGTCCCCAACCCAGGCAGTAAGCACTTGTTCCTGGGTACAGATGAACCGTACGCGCCCTGGAGGTCCCCAACCCAGGCAGTAAGCACTTGTTCCTGGGTACAGATGAACCGTACGCGCCCTGGAGGTCCCCAACCCAGGCAGTAAGCGCTTGTTCCTGGGTACAGATGAACCGTACGCGCCCTGGAGGTCCCCAACCCAGGCAGTAAGCGCTTGTTCCTGGGTACAGATGAACCGTACGCGCCCTGGAGGTCCCCAACCCAGGCAGTAAGCACTTGTTCCTGGGTACAGATGAACCGTACGCGCCCTGGAGGTCCCCAACCCAGGCAGTAAGCACTTGTTCCTGGGTACAGATGAACCGTACGCGCCCTGGAGGTCCCCAACCCAGGCAGTAAGCACTTGTTCCTGGGTACAGATGAACCGTACGCGCCCTGGAGGTCCCCAACCCAGGCAGTAAGCACTTGTTCCTGGGTACAGATGAACCGTACGCGCCCTGGAGGTCCCCAACCCAGGCAGTAAGCACTTGTTCCTGGGTACAGATGAACCGTACGCGCCCTGGAGGTCCCCAACCCAGGCAGTAAGCACTTGTTCCTGGGTACAGATGAACCGTACGCGCCCTGGAGGTCCCCAACCCAGGCAGTAAGCACTTGTTCCTGGGTACAGATGAACCGTACGCGCCCTGGAGGTCCCCAACCCAGGCAGTAAGCACTTGTTCCTGGGTACAGATGAACCGTACGCGCCCTGGAGGTCCCCAACCCAGGCAGTAAGCACTTGTTCCTGGGTACAGATGAACCGTACGCGCCCTGGAGGTCCCCAACCCAGGCAGTAAGCACTTGTTCCTGGGTACAGATGAACCGTACGCGCCCTGGAGGTCCCCAACCCAGGCAGTAAGCACTTGTTCCTGGGTACAGATGAACCGTACGCGCCCTGGAGGTCCCCAACCCAGGCAGTAAGCACTTGTTCCTGGGTACAGATGAACCGTACGCGCCCTGGAGGTCCCCAACCCAGGCAGTAAGCACTTGTTCCTGGGTACAGATGAACCGTACGCGCCCTGGAGGTCCCCAACCCAGGCAGTAAGCACTTGTTCCTGGGTACAGATGAACCGTACGCGCCCTGGAGGTCCCCAACCCAGGCAGTAAGCACTTGTTCCTGGGTACAGATGAACCGTACGCGCCCTGGAGGTCCCCAACCCAGGCAGTAAGCACTTGTTCCTGGGTACAGATGAACCGTACGCGCCCTGGAGGTCCCCAACCCAGGCAGTAAGCACTTGTTCCTGGGTACAGATGAACCGTACGCGCCCTGGAGGTCTGTATGTATACTATATATATATTTGTAGATATGGGTATGTGTATTTATAGAATTCTACTGCAAGCTCATGAATATTATTAGTCTTTATGCATGTATGTTCCATTGTTGTGTTCTGTCATGTGCTTTGCAGGATTGTGGACGGAGGTTGGGTGTGTTTGCCTTGTGCTCTTTTGGTTGATAATTGTTGATTTGTTGCCTTACTTTCTCTTTTCTTTCTTTCTCTCTTAAAAAAAAAAAATAAATAAATAAATAAATAAATAAATAAATAAAAAAATAAAAAAATATATTGGAGTGAGAGGATGGCTAAAAGGTGTGAAGGGAGGCCATCTATAAATGAAAAAAAAAAAAACTACATTACACACAAAGCTGCAAGTAAGCTGAATCTTAGAAGTGAAGAGGTAACGCTTGTGGTCCATGGTGTTGGAGGGATGCAGGTGTCTATTGAAACGAAGCGCTATCTTCTTAAGATACGCGTCAATACTCCAAGAGGGACCCTGAAGTCACATCAACTGATCTGCTATGGGCTTGACAAGATTGCAGAAGTTCACAGGCATGTTCCTGCCACAAAGCTTCATAAGATTTTCCCAGATGTCTCCCTGAAAGACCTTACAAGACCTAGAGAGATCCAGCTCTTGATTAGCCACAAAGAAGGTCAACTTGTACCTCAGAAAGTTCGCTCTGTCGGGGACCTAGTGTTATGGGATGGACCACTTGGCAAGACAATTGGAGGCACGCATCCGGACCTCTTTGAGGAAGTTACCTTAATGGCTCATACATCAAAGACTCACTTTGCAAGGTCAATGAGGACTGCAGTAGTCAAGTACAGTGAACTCACCTGCAAATGTCCAAGTTCCTGTCAGTATCCCAGACATCCTTTTATCCGATCCAGTGCAGCCACTACCAGCAAAGACTCTCTGAAGTGGTGGGAGTGGGAAAGCATTGGAGTAGCCTGTGTGCCAAGATGTGGAGGATGTCGTTGTGGGAATTGCCAACCCGGAGGAAAGGAAATGTCTTTGGCTGAGGAGAAAGAGATGGAGATAGTGAGAAATGGTTTGACATATGTGAATGGTGACCATCACACTCCTGAACCTCACTGGCATGCCAAGTATCCGTGGACTGAAGATCTGGCTTCTCTTCCCAATAATAAGAAAGCAGTAGAAGCTACGTTCCTCAGAACAGAAAAGCATTTGGCAAAGGATCCAGAGTGGAAATTGGCCTATGCTTCACAAGTCCATGACCTGGTCGATCGCAAAGCCCAAGTTGCCATGCGGGAGACTGCCAGCCTACCCCCATTCTCACATTTTAAAGAAGAGAAACATGTGCTAGAGGAAGACGTCTACGTCGATGACATCTTGACATCTCACAATAACCTTGACCACTTGAAACTCCTCACGTCCAACATTGAGCAGATCCTTAAAGCTGGAGGATTTTTCATGAAGCCCTGGGTCTACTCTAGTCAAAGTGGGAGGGAGGAGTTAGGAAAAGTTAACATGAAGTTGAAGACCATGATCTTACCTAACCAGCTCTCTGAAAAAGACAACAAAGCCCTTGGTCTGGGTTACACCGTTGGATATGACAAGCTGCATGTTATGGCCACAGTGAACTTTTCCAAGAGAAAAGGGAAAATGCGCATCGGTCGGGACCTGTTGAAAGAAGAAGTAAGAGGACAAACCCCAAATCCTCTTACCAGAAGAGAACTGTTAAGTCAAGTCTCTGCCCTCTATGATCCACTTGGTCTTGTGACTCCTGTAAAGCAGAAGGGAGCTATTCTGGTTCGAAGGGCTTTTCAAGAAGCCAAGCAAATGTATTGTACAAGAGACACCTGGGACGCTGCTCTGTCCAAAGAACTCGGAGAGGATGCCGTAAAGCTCCTAGAAGAATATGCCGACCTGAGCCAACTCAGATTCATCAGATCCTTAACACCCTTGTATCCACATGCAAGTCCAATTGGCATCACATTTTCTGATGGCAGTGAGCATGCATATGGTGCTGTGTTGTACCTACATTGGAACTGCACTAATGGTGTCAGTGTGAAGCTGGTTGAGTCTAAGGCCAAGCTGACCCCTTTCAACCACAATGGTCAATCGGAGATATGTGGGACAGTCTTTGCAGCCCGGCTAAAAACCTATTTCCAGAAACATTGCCGAATCAAAGTTGCGCAATAGTTCCATCTTGTTGACAGTCAAACTGTCTTGGGTGCAATACAGCGAGAGAGCTATGGATATCTGACCTTCTTCGCCAATCGCGTTGGTGAGATCCAGAGCAGCACTAATGTCCGAGACTGGTGGTAGATACCAGGATCAGCAAATATTGCAGATATTATCACCAGAGGGGCAAGTCCTGCTTACTTAACCAATGCATGGATTTGGAGAGCAGCAAAAAGGTTCCTGCGTGCCAAGATCTCAGACAAAGAAAAGTGGGAGGCGGTCCCTTTGTCAGGTGTCATTACAGTTGGCGAAAGAGAAGATGTGTTCAGAGACTTATGCCTGGCAGCACAAGAAGGTGTACAATTTCCGACCACAACGATTGATAGACTGGTTGTCTACAAAGATGGAACAAGCGGGCTCATGATGTGTGGTGGAAGGGTTCAGACGTTTAAGGAGGACCACAGAGCCGTTCCTCTGTTGCCTTTCCAGGCTTGGATCTCCACTCTTCTGGCTGGAGTAGCACACAGTGAAGGACATGATGGAGTGGCAGGAACTCTTCTGTGTCTGCAGATAAAAGCATGGGCTAATAGAGGATGTCCGGCGCCTTGTAGTACTCATCCCAGCAGAAGACCAAGCAGAGGGAACAAGTGCGCTTGGAAAATGCGATCTTCCCAGGTAAAACCTTGCAAGATCGAGTGGGAGGTGTTGCGCTGAGCTGCTCATGGATTCAGATGTTTGTGCATGAACACATTTGTGTGTGCATGAATACACACTAGAAACTACAAACATCCTGCTCTGCAGCACTTCTCAGCAGGTGAAAGCGATCTGGTCTAATTAGCAGCACCCTCAACTCAGGAAATATAAGGAAGAACCAACCCATTTTGCTGGTTTTGCAACAGAGCTAAGAAAGGCAAAAAACAATCTGCAAAACAGCATTCCATGGGAAAGGACTTAGATTAAACAAGGACTACCGGTAAGCCATTTAAGCTGCCATAAGGACTTAAATGAGATGAAATTTAACTTTTGTGTTTGTGTTTAGAAAAGAAAAGAAAAGAAGGACTGCAGAAGTTATTTTAGTCCTGCTTGCTTTAGTCCTCCAGATTCAAATGATTTAATGCTCTAATTTATGGTTAAAATTGTGAAAGAAATGTATAAATGTGTATATAAGATTAGGAAGATTAGGAAGATAAGATATATGTATAAATGTAGATATATGTATAAATGTAGATATATATTAACTTAAATCAAATTAAATCAAATGTCATTAAGATAAATTAGTAACTTAAATTAAATGTCTTATTGTATGTATTTGTATTTATATTGTATGTGTTTGTAGGTTTTTCACCTCGTCACCTCGTCACCTCGACTGAATCACATTCACTGGTGAAAATAAAAGGTTGTGAGTGAAATCCTGAAGTCTCCTAAGTCCTCCTTTTCAAGTGTGGGAAGCCATGAAATCATAGAACACTTGACAACATCTAAAACCAGCTGGTCCACAACATCTAAAACAAGCTGGTCCACAACATCTAAAACCAGCTGGTCCACAACATCTAAAACCAGCTGGTCCACAACATCAATAGGAGCTTACTCGTATAGATTACTTGCAATGGGCTTTGTTTTCATTCTCCAGATCAAGTATAACACCACCAGTGACATTTATTTAGTATTTAAAATTATTAATATTTGATAATTTTTCATAAGCAAATTTAAATAAATGTAGCCATCAGAGTTCATACTGTACAATAATAACCTGCACTGGCAACCTAACTCCACAAACAAACAAAGAACAAAACAAACTCACTCACCAGTTGCCACTTTTCAGCTGAAGGCTTTTATCACAAACAGACTCAGAGCCACCTAAAAGTGGAGAGGACATCAGTCAGGAATGGTAATATAATATCAGCATTAGGCTAGCATTAGCATGTTAGCTAACAAACTAACCAGTTGCCACGTTTAGATTAACAGTCAGCTGGAAGCTTAATCAGTCTTTTGCAGACAGGTGACTTATGCACTTCCGGTCGCCATGTTGTGTGGATGCGCAGACTACGTGTGCAGATACCCGTTCAGTTAAACAGAGGAAGTCAGTGGTAAACACAGTGCGATACAGAAGATAACATCTGCAAAATGGAAAGTAAATATAAAAATGAGAAGAAACCGTATAGAGAGAAACTTAACGTGGAAGCCAGAGACGTTACATGGCGAAGTTGACGTCAATTAAAGCTGCTATATGTAACTTTTCTAACAATATATTTTTAACATATTTCTTCACTCTGTCACTAGACTGATGTTAGAGAGGTAATCTCTGAAAAAAACAAAAAAAATTGTCCCCTTGCTTCTCCAGGTGGTAAAAAGGCATTTCTAAAAAGAAAAAGTGACCCGCCATTAACCAGCCAATAAAAACAGAGTTTGTAACCAGCCAATAAAAACAGAGCTTGAATTTGAATCAGCCAAAAAAACAGAGCTTGAATTTGAATTTCAGCAGACTGTAAAGGATTATGAGGAGGTCAGTATTAATACTGACCTCTTTACCTTAATTAATCTACTTATTCAGATTGAATAGTAAATTCACGGATTCTTTTCTTTTTCAGTTTATTCAATATTTCTGTGATCTTTATGATGGATAAATAAACAGAGCTATAGAGTGACAATGGACATTGACTTAGTTTGGTATGCCAGGCGACACTACCATTTATTTAAAATAAATCAACTAAAATCAACACCATTACACTTGATTGACATGATTTCACTTTCTTTCAAATTAATACGTCAGCACACTTGAATTATAACAACAGACATAAATACTAGATGTTAAACATATTTAGTCTGTGGCTCTTTAACTTAAAATAGTTTCCAGCTTAGATTGAGAGGGAAAAGAATAGAGGAAAGATGGTTTAAAGGAAATTATCGTGAGCATGATACCAGAGTGACACTTCTCATCCGACTTCTGCTAAAATCCAGGTACGTTTTGTAAACAGCTCTTTACCTTTCGACGACGAGTCTGATAAAGAAATGACACCAGCCTTCAGATGCACAGAGTCCTTTAGTCCCAGCACGTCCAAAACTGGTTCTAGTTTACGTTTCAACGTCTCCTGGTTTCGCTTGGTCATCAGAGAATATGTCAGCTCCTGGCCTCTGACTTCAAGATAAACTTATTCCAGGAAGGAATAAACAAAGTTTTTGAGCTTACGCTCGTTCGAAGTGGACCCATAACAACATGTTATCAGTCCCAGCTGGATGACGAGTCCTTAGCGCGTGACTGGTGGTCATTCAGCTCTTTGGGAAGGTTCACATCTCTTTTGAAGCTCCCAGAAACTCTGAAGCGTTTCAGCAACAGCTTAGAACTTAAAGCAGGATCAAAGAGAGGAGTTCACTTGTCTTATCACGACCCAAGGTTACAGCCAGAGCAGAGGGAGATTTGTTTAGGAAAAGACAGAGAAGCTGGAGCCTTGTTCATGAAAAACAACGGATTAACCTGTCTTCTGACTTTCTAAACAAAACCGTCTGGTCTATGTGACCCGAGATTTCAACTTTAACACAGCAGTGAACACAGTTTAACTCTTACAGAATAACACAGCTTAAAAGCACACATCATGAAAATGACAAAAGTTATTCTTTTGATCACATCAGCCTAAAATCAAAGATAGAAATAGTCTCTTTTGGTGACTATATTTATCAGATTACAGCTAAATGAATGATTTTGTAGTAAATGTCTTGCTTTACTGAGAGGTCAGTAAAGGTCATCACTGGACAGTTCAAAAACCTTAGTTTGACCCTGGGTAGGTCCACTACATATATACGTATATATATA
>JBBPBX010030115.1:18347-35411 GCA_038048925.1 Garcialebias charrua
ACCCGCAGGCCCCGAACCCCCCCACACCCCAGCACAACCCCTGACGGCCCACCCCCAGAATGTCCGCAAGGCAACCAGGGGGGTAAGAGAAAAATAAATAAATAATATATATATATATAAATAAATACATAAATAAATAAAATTGAAATTAACAAATCAAGACCCCGACACACACACCCCCGTCCCCAAATGTACTGTTGGTGAGTGTTGTTGTAAAGTGTATTTAAAAAGGAAAGAGAAGGAGCAAAGGCTGGCATTATACCAGTTTCCCCTCCACTCCAACTCTAACCCAGGCCCTAATTGTCTAGATGCATAATGTTGAGTGAGCATAGGCATGGGGGCGAGATTGATGTCATCCCGCCACCCATAGCCATAGTGCTCACTCCATTCCCTATATGTGACTTTTATGAAGATGTTTATGAATGAATGTCTAAAGTGTATATAAAATTGAGTCCCAGGTGCTCTTAACAACAGAGATGTAAAACCATTGCAGCACACCCGAGACCCAAATTCCCTACATGTATTAATTTAAGATGAAGAGGGCGGAGGTGCGTGTTGAGGGATGGGGAGAAAAATATCTGCAGGAACAGTGCTCCCACAGCGAGTCAGCTCCCCCGCTGACCCTGCTTACCCCCCCAGCTCGCCAAGGTCCACCCAAGGAGTGAGGTAAAGGAAACACCTCTCCGACCGCCAGGACATTGAGCCAAGACCAGAGAGGGACACGGCCCGAGGGTCGCCAACAGCAGAACCAACAGCCCACACCCACCAGGGCCGCCACGACCCCTGCGAACCGCAGTCAGCCCGCCGTCCAAGAGGACACAAAATCCCACATGGACGGCACGGCCAAGAGCGCCCGCCCAACCGTCGACAGAGCCAGGAAGCACCAAGAACAGGCCCCAACCGGGGCCCGCACACCGGCCAAGTATAGTCCAAGACCATCATCCAGGACATCCACTTAATCCCCACCCCAGAAGAAATACTATACCCACCCTTCATATTAACAACTTTCAGAACACATAACACATTAGACACCCAGGCTGGGTTTGCCCGCCCCCTCCCATTGGCCACCAGTCACGCCCCCAGACACCCACCCCCCAGCATATGAACCCCAACCCACCAGCGAGCCGAGAGCCCCCGGCCAGAGCTGGGCACCAGAGCGCCAGCCAGCCCATAGCCCGGCGACCCGCCCGCCAGAGCCCAAGACCCCCGACCCCCACCAGGCCCAAGCCCGGGGACGACGCGCCCCCAGAGTCCCAAGCCCCCGGCACCCACCCCGAAACCACCCCAGCACAGCCGGGTCACCGACCGGCGACCCATGACCGCCGCCACCGACCACCCGAGGGCCCGCATGCCGCCCCCAGTAGATTTTTACGTTTTATTTCAATTTTTAGCGTATTAGCGATCGCTCCCAACGAGCAACCGGCAGACATAAAACGAGCGGATCGCCGCAGCCTGACCATGCAACGAGCGGAGCTAAGCGGGCGGAAATGCCGGCGAAGGGACCATCTGCGGGCGGGAGCTGCTGGCTTTTGAGGACCGTGCGTCCGATCAGAGGTTGCCTCATACGGATAAATTAGCTGGAAACACTAGGTGAACTTTGTGTATGTGTCTGGACTGGAGCAGCTGCCGCGGATCGCTCAGCGATCGCTCCCAAAGCATCGCATGCAACGAGCGGAGCTAAGCGGGCGGTGTGCCAGAGGAGGAACGAGCTAACATTAGCCTAGGATTCGGGTGGGCTAATGCTAACAGGTGCAGCTAATGGCGGCATGCGCAGACGGCTTTCGGTAAGTTATCTTAAGCTAGCACTAGCCATTTCTAACGTATATGAAATGCTAACGTAAACCCTTTGGAGGACGGAGTTAATGTAAACAGATTTTTGAAGGGCGTGGCCTTCAGAGCTCAATATCATAAACAGCCCGTTCTGAACGGAAGTGAGATCTGGCAGAACTAGAAAGGGGATATTTTATTATCTAAGAATTAGTTTGTGTATTAAATTGAATGAACATGGTCTGGATAACCCACAGACATACCATAAAAAATTTAAGAACCAATAATTGGTCCCCTTTAAAGTTGTCTCATTTTACAGGGGACTAGGGATAGTAGAAAGAAGGATGGTTTGAATTTCCTCTCTAATTGAAATAATTGTATTTATAAAGAATCTCATGAAGTCATCACTACTTGTAGTTGTAGGGATACAGAAATGGGACTTTTAATTATTCTAGCAATAGTACTAAACAGAAACCTAGGGTTATTTTTATTCTCATCTATTAAAGATGAGAAATATAATGTTCTAGCTTTATGGAGAGCTTTCTTATACGTTAGCAGACTATCTTTCCAAGTTAAATAAAAAATTTCAACATTAGTAGCATGCTTTTTTCTCTCCTGGTTTCTAGATGCCTGCTTAAAAAAACGTAACTCAGAATTGAACCAAGGAGCCAGTTTCCTCTGATTGATAACTTTTTCAGTGGAGCAATTTTATCAAGTGAAGTTTGCATCAAAGTTGTAAGATGATCAACTATATGATCTAAGTCACTATTCTATGATGCATTACTCTACAAGACAGAGGAAAACATTAATGGAATATACTGTTTAATTTTGGTTACAAAGTTTTCTGATAAGCACCTGCTAAAATGAAATTTACTTCCAGTGACTGTGTAGTCATTTAATGTAAACCCAAAGGTTATTTAAAAAATGGTCAAACAGAATAGGATTTTGAGGAAATTTTACTAAGTCCTTAATCTCTATGCCATAGGTCAGAACTAAGTCAAGGGTGTGAAGATAAGAAAGAGTAGATGTGTGGACGTTTTGGGTGAAACCAAATGACTCTATTAAATTATTAAAGGCTATGCTTAAGCTATCACTTTCAATATATTCTACATGAATATTGAAATCACCCATTATGATGATTTTCTCAGTATTTAGTAGTACAAATGTAAGTCAGTTAAGAATTCTGAGAATTCGGACAAAAACTGAGAGTAAGCGCCTGGTGAATGATACATTACAACTAAAGTGGCTTTTCTGATTTCCATTTTGGATTAGAAAGACTGATTGACAGCAATTCAAAAGAATCATAATAACTTGTTTGGGATTAATCAATAATCCTGACTGAAAAATAGAAGCTACTCCTCCACCTTGACGAGTTGTTCTAGGAACATGAAAATTTAAATAACTAACAGGAGTGGATTCATTTATACTAACACAATCCTCCTGTTGTAGCCAGGTTTCTGTCAGAGCACTTTGAGATTTTTATTAATGAAAAGTGCATTATAAATTGAATTCATTATTATTATTATTATTAGAGAGAAGAAATCAATATGATGATCGGTTATCAGTTCATTAACTAACAGAGATTTAGAGGAAAGGGATCTGATGTTCAATAATCCACATTTAATGATTTTATGATTTTGCTCTGGTAAAGTAACTGTGTTTATTTTAATAAGATTTTTATGGTTTATATTTTCAGAGCTGATTTTTGGTTTAATTTGAGCCGTGGGCGAGTTGACACTGTTTCAATGGGGGTGTGGGTGGGTGACAGCGGAGTAAGGGAGACCAGAGAATCTCCCTCTCCTTCCTTCACCACCTGCGTCAGACCTCAGCAGAAGCTACACGTCCTGCATCTGGCAGAGCGTACCCACTCCCTGCAAATGGGCAATAGAAAACCGATATGTAGGCTAAACAGGCTATATGAAATAATGTGTTTTATTCTTTTGAGTGTGAGGGTGGAGCCAGGCGCTCGTGTCGCCCTTGTTGCCCTTGTCGACATGCCCCCCTGGGCAGTTACCTGCATTACATATATCAAAAATCACCACTGAAGGTTGTATATGCTCATCCTGTAACACTTTACAATAAGGTACACAAAATTTGATTAACTACTAGGAAATGCCTCAGGAATGAATCAGGAACAAATCAGGAGTTAATGGGTAGTTGACCAGAACTTACCGGGGAACACACAGCCAAGCCTTATTAGTGGACTACTGGTTAGTTACCTTGTAAATGAAGAGGAGCTAACCAAGAACTAATGGGTAAATGGTAAATTGAGCTTATTTATATAGCGCTTTCCAGCTCCCTATGTGGGGCCCCAAAGCGCTTTACAATACCAACCATCCACCCATTCATAAACACATTCATACACCTGTAGCAGCAGACTGCCATGCAAGGCGCCATCCAGTCCTACTGGGAGCAACTCGGGGTTAAGTGTCTTGCCCAGGGACACAACAACACATGGTGTGGGGAACCGGGATTCGAACCTCCAACCTTCCGATCGGGGGACGACTGCGCCACTACGCCACGGCCGTAGTGGTAGTTACCAAGGAAACCAAAAAGGAATTAATCAGGAGCTAATGGTTAGTTAACAAGTACTTACTGAGAAACACACAGTCAAGCCTTATTAGGGGACTACCTGTATTGTTATTTACTTATTGTTTTACCATAGAAACAAACCAGTAGGTAATGATCAGGTAGTGATTAAGTAATGATTGGTCCCTCAGTAAGTACTCGGTAATGATGCTTCACTACATCACAAACTAATAGTCAGGCAATGATTTGGTATTCAGTTAAGTGATAGTCAGACATAGTTAAAATGTCAGCAGTACAAGACTATGACATTGATAATGTATTTCATCAATAGGTGTACAAAAGAGAAAATCCAATAAAATCAGTGATCACTAGGAAACATGTTGTTGGCAATTACTAGCTGTGGTGGCCTCACTGGTGCCGGGTTTATTCAGAACCCACATGGAAAATGTATCCTCTGTTTCTGTGATAACAAACCAGTAGTCCCCTAATAAGGCTTGGCTGTGTGTTCCCCAGTTAATACTGGTTAACTACACATTAACTCCTGATTCGTTCCCAATGCGTTCCCCAGTAATCAAATTTTGTGTACCTTATTATAAAGTGTTACCGGTGAGAACACTATTCACCTTTTGTTGGCAGTAATAATGATTCATAAGCATACTTTGGTCTATTTTTACAAATATAGTATAGCCAATATTTCCACACAGGCATGTAGATTGTGTAGCAGCAAGCTGGTTTGTGTGAAGTGTAACATAGCAGTTCAGAGAAAAGGAATCCAGACGGATTTTTGCAATGAGGAAATGTTTTTTATGAGTGTGTACTGAGTCTTTATAGTGTGTATGATAAAAAAGGAACAGTACAGGAGCGCTACATTCATTGGTGAAAGAAAGAGCATGACTTGGTTAAAGAGCATTCCAAAAGGTAGGCCCGTAGCAATGGTGTTGTTGTAAAGTTCTGAGCCACCCAGTTTATTCATTTATTCACCCTCACAGTTAGAGCTTATTGCCCATGTGAAGTTGTTGTTGCTCTGGTTAATCTGCTTCTACTGAAATCTTCAAAGAATATATTTTGATCACCAATACAAGTACATTTTAGTAACAATAGATGGTAAATGGTAAATGGAGCTTATTTATATAGCACCTTCCAGCCCCCTCTGAGGAGCCCCAAAGTGCTTTACAATACGAGCCATCTACCCATTCATACACACATTCATACACCGTTAGTGGTAGCCTGCCTTGTAGGGCGCTATCCAGACCTACCGGGAGCAACTCGGGGTTAAGTGTCTTGCCCAGGGACACAACGACACATGGTGGGCGGATGCGGGACTCGAACCTTTGACCTTCCGATTGGGGGTCGACTGCCATTACCACTGTGCCACGGCCGCCCATTATAGCTGCTGAAATAGTTTATATTTTTATGTAAATTCAATAAATGTTATCGATGGAAATCATAAAGAGAGGCAAAAAAAAAAGAAAAGCTGAAAGACTATAACACTCATGTTTTTGTACAGTACATTTTCCCAGAACAATGATGATAAGTGGCATGGGATGTAGGTTGATGCTTGAAAATTTGTTGAAGTAACATCAAATTTAGATGTGAGTTGTTGCCCTCTTTTGTTTTCAGTAGCAATCCTCTATTTAAAGTCTGCAAACTTCCACGGCAAAAGAGCACTTCTGACCTTTTTCCTTCTTCGTTATATTTGTCCATGAAACTCAATGAATCCAATCAGTTACTTAGGCTACAAGCATGTCTTAAAGCTAGGGTATGTAGTTTATTTTTTAAACATATTTCTTCACTCTGCCCTTATCTCCTGATACATTGATCTTTGACATGTAATCTCTCAAAAAAACTATAGTCCTCTGGCGTCTCCCGGTGGTAATAAAAGCATTTATAAAAAGCCAAGAGCGCCCCGCGGTTAACCAGCCAATAAAAACAGAGTTTACTACCAGCCAATAAAAACAGAGCTTCTTACTTTTCACCCCCCAACCCACGCCCCCGCCTGTCAGCCTGCAGCGAGCCTGCAGCGGCCGCGCAGGTTCTTGTTGAAATAATTTCAAAGCGATGCAAAACTGTTTTGTATGTGACACAAATGTATTAAATATCCCTTCTTCATCCCTGCTCTGAACTTTTATTTTGTTTTTTTTTGCCAAAAGTCAAGTGATCGCTTCCTCCCCTCCAGACCTGCACTGACAGATATGAGGAAGTGGATCAATTTGTCACGAGCGAATTAAATCATGTCCAACGTGGCTGTGTGAAGCTCTGCAGGTTTCAGGGTGTTTTTGTTTTGCTGGACCAGTGGTCCATGTTTTTATTTTATTTTTAGAAGGTTTTATTAACACATAATCACAGAACATTGCAGCGCAGAAACGGGACATGTAGAGGAGGCGGAGCATTCCAGGCTGCAGAGCGAGTGAGGTGGAGCTGAGTCATATACAGTATGGCTCTGAGTGAGGAGGGACCAGAAACGTGTCTCTGTTCAAAATGTTTCTAAGTGCCAGCGTGTTAAAAAGCTGCATACTGAGCCTTTAAAGACATAAAAATCTGGATGACCCTACATTTTCTGCTTTTGAACATAGACAAGACGTAAGTTTTAGTTTTCAGACCTGAGCACCTTAGGGATTAATTTTCCAGTCTTTTGCCCTCCTTAGATGACATTAATCTGGTCTCCAGTTCTAATGTTAAAAATCTTGGTGTTGTTTTTGATCCGGACGTGTCTTTTATCACCCACATTAAAACATTACATGCCTTCTTCCACCTGCATAATATCACTAAAATTACAAATATTTTAATCTAAACATGATGCAGAAAAACTGGTTCATGCATTTGACAAGTCTGGACTATTGCAATGGTTTATTATCTGGGTGTCCAAATACTTCTTAATGTCTTCATTTGATCCAAAATGCTACTGCCAGAGTCTTAACTGGAATTACTGGGAGAGATCATATCTCTCCAGTTTTAGCTTCTCTCCTTTGGCTCCCTGTCAAATCCAGAATAGAATTCAAAATCCTACTTCCAACTTACAAAGCTCTCAACAACCTAGCTCCATCATCCATCCACTATATTTTACCTGTTTCTTCCTTTTTGGGTCGCGGGTGTCACTGGTGCCCATGTCCAGTCATCACTGTGTGAAAGGCGGAGGACACTACACTGAGAGGAAAGAATTCCCTTCAGCAGATTGTTAAGCTGTCATCTAAACTGACCAGAGGAACCCAAACCTCAGTTACATCCATGTACGTTAGTAGGATAGCTTCTTCCGTTTTAAAAGATGTCCTTCATCCCCTGTACGGAGAGTTTCAGCTTCTTCCCTCTGGTCGGAGGTTTTTAGTCCCTAAATGTAGGACAACACGTTTTAAAAATAACTTTGTTCCCACAGCTGTTACTGAAATGAACAAACTGAAATAACGATGACGCTTTTAGTGGTTAAATGTTTTTTATTTTTCATTTTAAATATGATTTGGGGAGCCTTAACACCGTTATGTGCAACATTATCTGTTTATGGTTTCTTTGAAGTGTTTTTACTAAATGTCTTTACTCTGTTTTTATTTGTGTGTGCGCATTGATGGATGTATGCTTTGTACCACTGCAAACCAAATTTACCCTTGGGTATAAATAAAGTAACCTAACCTAACCTAACCTTTCAGTTATCAGGCTCCTCTCTTGTGGAACCAACTTCCAGTTTCTGTCCATGAGGCTGACATATTGTCCAGTTTTAAGACTTTCTTTTTAGATAAATCATATAGTTAGGGTTAGCTTGGGTATCCTGAGATAACCTTTAGTTATGCTGCTATAGACTTAGACTGCTGGAAGACAAACTGACCATAGTTCTTGACTATACAACTTCTTCACTTACTCTGCTCTACCGGTTTTGTATTTGTAAATATTTTTACGTTAACGTTTTAATTTTAATTTTTTTTTGTCTTTCCTTCTATAGAAAATACATTTGGACCTGTCATTCTAGGTCAGTTTGTTTCTCCTTTCTGTTCTCTAAAACCCAGCTGGCCAATTGTCCTGAGCCTGGTTCTGCTTTATGGCTCTTCCTGTTAAAAGGGAGTTTTTCCTCTCCACTGTTGCCTTTGTGCTTGCTCTGGATGGGAAACTGCAACAAACTGAAGATTCAACATGTCTAATGCTTCCTTAGTTAAACTGTACTAACTGGCTTTTCTATGTATGTGAATGTTTTTGTTAAGTGCCCTGAGACAACTTTGTTGTGAGTTGGCACTATATAAATAAAATGAATTTAACAGAATTTAATTCAAAGAACTATAACAAAAAAGTATTTACTTAGCCTTGAACTAAAATAAGGTTTTAGGATCACTCACATAAAGAGAAAGAAAAGAGAACAACTTGTTTTTTAGTTAAATAAATTTTTAAACATGTTTTTTTTCTCACAAACATCTCAAATAAATCAAAGTCAAATAATTCACATACCACACTGCTGCACTTCTTAAATATTTAATTAATTTTAACATCACATAAACTTTTTTCAATAAGATGGTTAAAGAAAAACAGACAGAACCACTAACCTAAAATAATTTACTTATAAAGGTGATTAAGAATCTTAAAGTGTTTCAAACAACCTCACAAGTGTGTGCATGCACATTATGTGACCGTACATTAAAATAATAAAAATAAAATAAATAGAACAGTATTCTATCAGCTCGTCCAGGTGATTCTGAATCCTGATGGCAAGATGGAGTACTGGGCTTGGAAAACCACATGAACTTCATGGGAAGAGGCTGTGAATGGAGCAATGTTGGTTTCCTGAACAAACAAAAAAAAGAGAAGAAAAACAAAATAAGTATTATTGCAGTGTAATCCAAAAATTAAAAAATTAAAAATATTTGTATGGAACTTTTTTTTTTTTAAATTCCCTGATAATCCTAGAGTCTTGCACTGTTGCACACCCGTTCACAAAGTTTTGGAGTTTGGTGGGTTTGCTCCATATTCTGCAGATAGATAATAAATTTGATCCTCCTGCCGCCATGCTTTTGTACTGCATTCAGCTTTACCTGATGAAGCACTGGATCCAGGACAATGAGTTGTCCACAAAACAACATCTATTGTTTAAAAATCTCAGTGCTCTTCTCTGCAATAACGCAGTCATTATAGGAATGAAAAATCGTTCTCAGTCGAGCTAAACCTTTGGATTTGTTAATGAAACAAACCTTTTTGTTGGTTGAGCACATTGATAGTGCAGAACAAAAAAATGCATATCAGCCTGTTATCCTTGGTGTAAAAAAAAAAGGTGAGTTTAACCTTATGGGGGCTCTGTGTATGAACAGTGCATAAGCACCAAATGGATGTCTGTGGCCACAGTTATGTCGTCTCTAAGTAAATCCACACACACCTTTCACATTCAGTGAGAATGTGCTTACCCCCATACACACCTTGTCAGTCCACAATATGAAACTACAAAGTATGAAATCTCACGTAAATGCACTAAAAAATGACTGGTTGCTTTTTCGAACTAAGTGGTATTTAAACATGTTTTTTTATGAGTCTGGGCATTTAGGGTTTAAATCCGAATGAGGAAACTGAACCACAATTAACTTCTTACAATATGACGTATAAATTGATTAAAATGGTCTAAACATCTGCACAACAATTTAAACTGTAAAGATTTCTTTATATTTTTCTCACATTTAAGCACAGCAATGTCCACAGACCTGCGAGGCGCACAGACAACTGACGCTCATAAAATGCACGTGGATTATCTAAGGGCTAAAGTCCATGCTCAGTAATCCAGGTAAAACTCCAACAATGTTCAGTCAGGTCATCTGGACGCTTTCTTTTGATGCTGAGACGCTTCGTCCTTCATCCTAAGGACTTCTTCAATCTGAGGAGCCACCAACAAACTGAGTCCCACAAACAGAATACTCTATAGTGGACAATAACCGTTTACTGGTGATAAGATGGCCTCCGGGGTCCGCCCTCTCCCCCGTCAACTCCTCTGAGGCCGCCATGCCAAAGTGGTTCAAAATGGCCCAAAGCTCATCTTTTCACCAGCGACTGGTTTTTTTTCCACTATGGAAAAAAAACATGTATATGTATGCTGTTGGTGGGACTCAGTTTGTTGGTGGTAGGTCTGTCATGATAAACAATAAATCAATTAATCGCATGATAAATTAAAATGAGGTCGATCATTTACATTTATCAGCTTTGTTGTTTCTTCATCCCTCTCTTTCTGAAGACACTGGATGACAAAAGGCTCGACTCCGGTGCTCTTCACTGACCCCTCCCTTTCTCTTATCGATTTAAAGTCTGTTTTAATGATCCAAAATCACGTTTTTGGATCATTAAAAGCAGCTAAGCTGAGAAGCTAAGCTATGAGCTAAGCTAACAGGCCGACCTCGGGGGAAAACCTCCGTCTCGTTGAAGTTCCAAAATTCACAGTTGAAACCTGTGCCTTCATGTAAAAAAAGTTTTTCTCTGCAAAAAGAAGTTGAGAACTTGTTTACTGATTTTCTATTAAAAGCTTTTTGTGAAAAATGCTTTCGCTAAAGAGCTCAAACCACACTGAGCGTCTGCCAATTTGAGAACCGAAAAAAAGGGAAGAAGAGACATCCCATGTCATGTCAAGGGGCCTCCCTCCTTTTTTCCAAACAGTCTTTTACTGCCATCCAGTGGTAAAAAAAAGGTACTATACTCAAAATAAATTAACCAACATTTCTTCTTAAATTTGACAATAATTACTAATTATTGTCAAATTTCAAACAATAGATAATATTGTTGTATATCACAATAATTTCTGAGACAATCAATCACCCAGCAAAATGTGTTATCATGACAGGCCTAGTGAAGAAGTCCTTTGGATGAAGGACGATACGTCTCAGCAAAAAAAGGAAACCGTCCGTACCAAAGGGCCATTTTATTCTCATTAAGAAACTGTGTTGGATCAGCAAATTAATTAAGAACAACTTAGAATCACTTTTCTTTGCACATGTGTGACATACTTGTTCTTCACTCAGTACTTATTTGGGAGTCTATGCTTCATTATATTTAAGTTGTAATTTTTCTGCATCTGGACATAATTTTTGATCGTGCAGAGAAGAAAATTACATACTCTGGAAACATTTATATTTAAATGGAGACGTGTCAGGGGAGATGTCTCTGTGTGCTCAGTTCCATTTGTCTGGATGTAAGGAGCACAGAAAAATATTAGTGCATGCTTTGATAAATATGAAGGCTTCTGTGTGCACGTACTTTTCACATTTTGTCCCTATGTCAATTTTCAGTGTGAAAGCTGGGCACTCTTATATATGATGCCCTGTTTATTAATTTTGTTCCTCTTTTGAGTCGAATAAACAACTTTTTCTGTCGTGTAAAACTTTCAGTACAGAATGTTTTACGTTTAGGTTCAGAGAATTTACATTATGTTTTGCAAATGAAGAATCATTTCAACCTGATGTGTGCCCAGTTGGCAAACAACATTCATGTGAGATCTCTTGCAGGTTTCAAGTTCCTTATGTGAGTTGTTGAAGTGAATAGTCATGCTGCTTGAGTTTTGAACACGTTCACAAATAATCCTGCAACAAAAATGCTCTCATAATAGTCACAAACTCTCAAATCCTCCGTAGTTGCATCTTTAACCCATCTTAAAAACTACTAAAGCTGTATTTTGAAATCTTCATGGGCACTGAGGGTAAATAATAATTATGAAAGTGGTCCAGGTTTGCCTGTTTATTTCTAATGTGTACCCCAGTAGATTTAACCATAGATGTGAAGGCCAAGCCACATGCCTAGTCCAACTAGTCACAGCCAAACCACCTTAAAATGACAAATTAATCCCGTTTCATTCTTAGAATAATCCAACATATTTGAAATAGTGTAAAAATGTTTTCATACCATTACCATATTAAAACGTGGTCTTATAAACATTACACCCCTTCAAATGAAGTGTTACCCATATCTGGTTATGAAATATACTGAAGCATTTCAAAACCAAGTATTATTCCTCATCAAAAATGATAATAAAATGAAAAAAATATTACAGCCACTGCTCTTCTGAGTTACATACCAGTCCACAGTAAGGTCCAATGAGAGGTGAAGAGTTGTCTGGGCCATCATACAGCTTTATGAAGTTGACTTGACAGTCTCCTGCGTCATCAATACTTATTTGAACGAAGGTGACGGTCACCACACGACCCCGAGGTGCCTTGATGTCCCACTCACAGTTAGTACTGTTGGGATATGTTCCTGGGTAGTTGGGACTTGAGAATGAGCCGTGGTCTCCATAAAGAATGCCTCCACAACCTGAAGCACAATATAGAAATAAAAACACTTAACTTCATTTGTAATCTTGTTACAATCGTTTACATGACAGATGATTTGATTTGATTTGTTTATTCATTCATTTTATTATAATAAAATACATAACAATATACACATAAAAGAAGGAAAAAAACAACACAAGTATAAAATGAAAGGCGGCAGATGAAGAATAAAATTCTTATTTTATCTGCCCCTTATCTTTCTAACAAACAATTCATACAACAAATTTCTTTAAAGCTACAGTATGTAAGATTGTAATGTAGTCTGTAACTTTTCAAACAATATATTTTTAACATATTTCTTCACTCTGTCACTATCTACTGACAAACTGATGTTAGACAAAGTAATCTCTGAAAAAAACTATAGTCCCCTTGCTTCTCTATCAGCATTTATAAAAACACTAAAAACACAGAGTGACCAGGACAATGACAGCCAATAAAAACAGAGTTTGTAACCAGCCAATTAAAAACAGAGCTTGAATTTGAATCAGCCAATAAAAACAGAGCTTGAATTTGAATCAGCCAATAAAAACAGAGCTTGAATTTGAATCAGCCAATAAAAACAGAGCTTGAATTTGAATCAGCCAATAAAAACAGAGCTTGAATTTGAATCAGCCAATAAAAACAGAGCTTGAATTTGAATTTCAACAGACCACAAGGGGGCAGAGCCATATATGGCTCTGAGGGGGAGGGATCAGAATGCTTTGCCTGTTGAAAATATTTCTAAGTTCTGCAGTTCTACAGAAACTGCATACTGAACCTTTAATTTCCAAAACAAATGAACAACTCTTTTAACCTCCAATACAACATATAATTTCTAACTTAAACTAATTTAAATATAGGATTTTAACAATTTATACTTTATCATTCTCTTAAATATTGCCATTGATTTAGCCACTTTAACATCATCCTCCAAATAGTTCCACAACCCAACTCCTTGAACCACGGCTGATCTTCCCCTCAAACTTGTTCTAATTTGTTGGCTTTACAAATAAACATTTCCCCTTTAAATAGTAACAACTCATTCTTTTAACAAAATACCTCTGAATATTTGAAGGCAGAGTATCATTCTGTGCTCTATACATAACTAACAAAATATTATCATCGACATAAGTGAAACAAAAAAAGCGTTGCATTTTGAAATATTGTAGTTTTTAGGAAGTTGTGAAAAAAATTGTTGTACCTATATGCTGTGGTTAACCAATTAAAAACATTTGGCACACCAGTCCAACCAGTGCAAATGCTTACTCTGGATTAATGGTGTAAGAACAAGATGTAGGAGTAGGACAACTTTTTTACTACAATGTGTGATTTTATTAAAGCGCTTCACGTTCTCATTCATGTGACCTTCTTATTTGGATTAGAAGGTGAGCGTCATTTGAAAACATAGTATTTAAAGTAATGAGTTTATATAATCAAACAGGAACAAGTTTTAATTCAAACACACCAACTGGCACTATCAAAATGACCTCAAAATGTTTTCTAGTTTTAAGTTGGGACACCCTGGACTGGAGACCTGTCCAGGGTGTCCCCCGCCTGTCCAGGGTGTCCCCCGCCTCTCGCACAGTACCGGTAATGGCTGGATATGGACATCAGTGACCCCCATGACCAAAAAAGGAAGAAGCCGGTAAAGGACAATGGATGGATGGATGGATGGATGGATGGATGGATGGATGGATATGTGGAATGCCAGAACGTAAAAAAGAATAACCTTTTCCCATGATTTAAGACTGTAAGAGACAAAGTTGAGGAGAAAGGGACAGGTTACGAGGGCATTCATCAAAGAAGAAACCAAGAGACATAAAAACCTGGTCTAGGCAGGTACTAGTACTCTCCCAAATGAACACTATAAGCTTCTCAGAACTGGACTTCATGGGAGAAAAAGGACAAGAAAAGCCATTGCTTGAAGAAAAGCACAAGGCAGTGTGAGGAACAGCATCCTGGATGTTCCCAAACCTGCGGTGCTGCAGTCACATGTAACTAAAACTGAACTTTTAAAGCACAGACAACAACTTTGCTACAAATCTACCTTCTCGCACCATATTAACACCATCCCTACAGTGAAGCATGGTGGCAGCATCATACTGCAGGCATATTCATCAGCAGAAACACAGAAAAATAGTTGAGAGGAGCTTGTTGGGTTCTTTCAGAAATCTGAGACTGGGACAGAGGTTCAACTTTCAGCAGGACAATGACCCTAAATACACTCATTATGCTTTGAGTAGTTCTGGGATGCTCCAGAACCACAATCCAACAGGGAATATCTGGTTTGATTTAAAGATCATTGGATACAAGCGGCATCCATCCAACCTGAAGGAACTGGAGCAGTTTGATCATGAGGAATGGACAAAAAGTCCAGATTAGATGGACCAAGATCAAATAAATCATATATCAAGTAAAAATGCCGTGAAGAAGAAAGAGAACGTTTTCATGGTGCATCGGTTCTAGATACGGCTATGGATAAGTTGTTCCAAACATGTTGAAAAGCTAACGACACATTGTCGGTGGCTTGAGAGAGCTTAACCTAACATCTAGAGAATGCTTAATGTCTTTGAGCAGAATTACTATGATTTTAACCCTTAGATGCATAAGTGGGGTCAAAAATGACCCCGAGGGTTGTTATTCTTCAAAATCTCTGAAACTAAAATAATAATAATAATAATAAAAGTTTTTACTCTTCCATATTCCATGTATTCCTCATAAAACATGTTTGTGACTTCAAGCCATTTGAATTTTTTAAAATGTTTTTATACATTTTCAGAAATTGCAGTTTTTGTGTCACTACCCCAGTTTTTCATGAGTGGGGTCAAAAATGACCCCAAGCATTTCCTATAGAATCTCAAGGGTTTTCTTTGGGAACCTTTGATTCTTACCAACTGTGACTGTCAAGATACATTTTCTGTCTCATTTACACATCTGATACCTGCAGTCTCACCACTAGGAGGTCAGTTTGACACAGCAGCATACATGTATTATCTTCATTTACCAACTCCATGACTTTACTGATAGAATATCCTGTTGGTCAACAAAGTAGACACTCTTAGCTAACTACAAAATAATGTTAGTACTTAAGCTAGCTAACATTACACTAGCTTAGTAAGCCAGCTGATATTACTGGATTTGTTGGGTAGAAACTCACTGTATTCATAATTCCTTGTAACAAATGCAAACCTGTTGGATAACCTATTATATATTATTATATATATTATATTATATACATATTGTTTAAAAAATCTGTATGCCTCTTTTATGATTGTCTATTGTTGTTGCTGTTGTCCATTGTTGTCATAGTCCTTTGTTGAAACCAGGTCTCATGTTTGTCTGTTTTATGTTTTCTCATCTAAACTATCATGGCTATTTGGAGGACAGCGATACCCGAAGACCTTGCTCGAGATATGATCCTGAACGGATGGGATGAAGAACCCATCAGTGGTACTGACTCGGGATCTGGCATCTTGAATGTAGAGGATACAGATTATTGTCCACCTGGACATGTCAGGCTGTCTGGAAACCAACCTGCCTCTGCTGAACAAGATCAGTCAGACACGGAGGAGTCCTCTGAGACCTCCAAAGAGGGAATGGATATTGTGTCCAACAGAATGAGCCACAAGGGCTCTTACTAGGCAGAGTTATCTCCCACTCAGGCTAAAACACCAAGCCACAATTTACTGAGAAGTCGGTCAGGGCCTGCACCTGGGTTTAGCACCATCTCTCAATAGATGCATGAAAGCTGTTTATCACTGATAGTATATTAGAAGGGCAGCTTAGTGGCGCAACTGATAGAGCTGCTGCCTCTCAGCGAGCAGGTCCCTGGTTAAAATCCCGGTCCGGGGGCCTTCCTGGGTGGAGTTTGCATGTTCTCTCCATGCATGCATGGGTTTCCTCCGGGTACTCCGGTTTCCTCCCACAGATCAAAAACATGCATGTTAGGCTGATTGGTAACTCTTAATTGTCTCTAGGTGTGAGTGAGAGAATGAATGGTTGTTTGTCTCTATATGTGTCCCTGTGATGGATTGCGACCCGTCCAGGGTGTACCCGCCCCTCACACAGTGATTGAGACACAGACATGGGCACTGGCGACCCCCGTGATCCAAAAATGGAAGAAGCGGGTAAAAGATAATGGATGGATAGTATATTAGAAGAGGTGTTGACATGAACAAACAGGGAGGGAAGAAGATTCGTAACAAGCAGAGGAGAAGAGTGGGAAAATTTAAGCAAACAGGAGCTCATGGCCTTCATTGGAGTGACCATTCTTGCAGGAAGTGAGAAGAACTGGAATGTACCGGTACCAATGTGTGTGCTCTTTGGGAGTTTTCTACACAACCCACGGTACCCTGAGTCTACCAACCGACATCACTGAAGCAACTGGAAGATGTGGAGTGACAAAAGTTGCAAACAAGTAACAGGAGAGAGGTACAGAGGGCCAGCAGAAGAGAAAGAGGTGCCAGATGTGTCCAAGAAACAAAGACCACAAAGCCACCAATTGGTGCAGGAAATGCAG
>JBBPBX010030116.1:0-31591 GCA_038048925.1 Garcialebias charrua
AGCATGTGGAAGGGTATTAAATGCATAACAGATTACAAAGGCAAAAACAAACAATGCCCCAGGGACCCATCTCTGCCTGATGCCCTCAATAAGTTTTATGCACGTTTTGATGATCCAAACAGACCAGCTAGCACCAGACTCACCTCATCACCAGATGAAGAGCATCTCAGGGTGTCCGTAGCAGAAGTGAGAGGCAGTCTCAGAAAGATTAATCCTCATAAAGCAACCGGACCAGACAACATCCCAGGGAAAGTTCTGAAGGAATGTGCGGACCAGCTCTGTGAGGTGCTGGCTGACATCTTCACCACCTCACTTGCACTGGAGTCAGTTCCCACCTGCCTGAAGACCGCGACCATCATCCCAGTCCCAAAGAGCTCCACAGTGACTGGTCTGAATGACTATAGACCGGTGGCCCTCACCCCGATAGTCGCTAAATGTTTTGAGAAACTGGTCATGTCCCACATCAAGGCAACCGTCAACATCAATGAGGACCCTCATCAATACGCATACCGTGAGAACCGATCAACAGAGGACGCCATTTCTTCCGTGGTCCACACTGCTCTCACCCACCTGGATCAGAAGGACTCATACGTGCGTCTGCTCTTTGTGGACTTCACATCTGCCTTCAACACCATGATCCCCCAAACTCTGATAGACAAACTATCTACACTTGGACTAAGCCCCTCTATTTGTAACTGGGTACTAGACTTCTTAACAGACAGACCACAGTCCGTGAAGATCCACAACTTCTCCTCCTCCACCATAACCCTCAGCACTGGCTCTCCTCAGGGATGTGTGCTGAGCCCCCTTCTGTTCACTCTGCTCACATATGATTGTACAGCCACACTTCCAGGCTGTCATATTGTTAAGTTTGCAGATGATACAGCGGTGGTGGGATGCATCACAAACAATGATGAGTCCAGCTACAGACAGGAGGTGGAACACCTGGAGAGCTGGTGCAAAGAGAATAATCTTCACATGAATGTGAAGAAGACAAAGGAGATGATTGTGGACTTCAGAAGGAACAAACACACCCATGCCCCACTGAAAATAGGTGGGTCTGCAGTGGAAGTGGTCTCCAGCTACAAATACTTGGGTGTACACATGAATGATAACCTCAGCTGGAGCAACAACACCACCAGCCTGATCAAGAAAGGTCATCAGAGACTCTACTTCCTCAGACGGCTGAGACGAGCTGGTCTGAGCAGCCCAGTCCTCACCTCCTTCTACAGGTGTGCAGTGGAGAGCATCCTGTGCTCCAGCATCAACGTGTGGCATGGAGGCTGCACAGTTGAAGAGAGGAAAGCTCTGCAGAGAGTGGTGAAGGCTGCACAGAAGTCTGTTGGAGTCAGTCTCCCCACAATCACAGACATTTATACCTCCAGATGCAGGAAAAGAGCCACCTGCATCATGAAAGACCTCACTCATCCAGCACACTCACTCTTTGCCCCACTCCCCTCAGGACGGAGGTTGAGGAGCATCAAGTGTAGAACCACTAGACTGAGGAACAGCTTCTACCCTGAGGCTGTTAGACTCATGAATAAATAAAAATAAAATAAAAAATAAACACTGCAAAATATCACATCATACTGATGCTGATCTGTTTTCTTGTTGCTGTGTTCATCTGTGTTCATCTGTGACCATCTGCTCATACAAACTCATGTTCGTGCTGCTGTTTATTCCCACTATATTAGGCTTAGTGTATTACTAGTTGATGTTTTTCTTAGTTAATTCTAGATGTTATTACTGTTTTTCTCTTTCATTTGTTGTTGGATGTAACTGGGACCTCGTGTACATAATCTCGTTTTCATCACATGTACCACATGCGGTGCAAATGACAATAAAGACTCTCTGACTCTCTGATACTGAAACGGCCTGGGTCAGATTTGAAAACATCGGATTTGTTGCGTTCAGACTATCATAAAAAAAATCGGATATGGGTCAGATGAGGCAAAAAAATCGGATTTGGGTCGGATTTGCCTGCAGTGTGAACGTAGCCTATGTTCAGGTTCTAGAACAACATATGCTCCCATCTAGATGTCATCTCTTTCAGGGAAGACCCTGCATTTTTCAACAAGATAATGCCAGACCACATTCTGCAGCAATCACAACATCATACGTAGGAGAAGGATCCAGGTACTGAAATGGCCAGCCTGCAGTCCAGGGCTTTCACCTATAGAGAACATTTGGCGCATCATCAGAGTCAGAGAGTCTTTATTGTCATTTGCACCGCATGTAGTACATGTGATGAAATCATAAAATCATAAATCATAAAGAGGAAGGTGCGACAAAGAAGGCCCAAGACGATTGAACAGTTAGAGGCCTATATTAGACATGAATGGGAGAGCATTCCTATTTCTAAACTTGAGAAACTGGTCTCCTCTGTCCCCAGACGTCTGTTGAGTGTTGTAAGAAGAAGGGGGATGCCACACAGTGGTCAAAATGGACTTGTCCCAACTTTTTGGGGATTTGTTGATGCCACAAAATTTTGAAACAACATATTTTTCCCTTAAAATTATACATTCTTGCAGTTTAAACTTTTGATCTGTGATTTGTGTTCTATTCTGAATGAAATTATAGATGTTGGCACCTCCACATCATTGCATTCAGTTTTTATTCACAATTTGTTTAGTGTCCCAACTTTTTTGAAATCCGGTTTGTAATTTTCAACAAACTCTCTATTTTCCTCTAAGGTTAATATTTAGACCTTGCTTTTAAAAACAATAGATTTTTTTTATCCCCAAAACTTTTAGCCTCCTGGAAACCTAGTCTACATTAGAGTTTGTCATTGTGAACCACTCGTGCTGTATATTCTGAGCGATACAATAATTTGGACCACGTCACTGTGGCACTACTTGCTGCTTCTTTTATCTAAACACAGCCGGGGCCTGGATGGTTTTTAGTTGCCTGGTGATGTTGTTCCTCAGACTTTGTAAAATAACCTAATCCAATCTTCTTTAAAATATGTTACATCTTTCGTTTGTTGCTGTCAATATGACTGTCAAACTACTGGGTGTACCTCACTCCTTGTTTACTGCTGTGATAGTCTGTTTTCCACAATCGTGAACCATGCTTTATTCTCTTATCATTATATACCCAGACATTAGCAATAAAAATCACTGATCTTAAACACAATAGCCATTAAAAGAAAATCTGTTTTTACTGCGAGGTGTTGAGATAATGTCAGTAAAATAGCAGCGGAAGAAGCTGACTGAGTCTCATTCTGTTGGTGTAGCAAAGGATGTTTTTGCCTTACAGTATTAAGTTGAACAGGCTGTGGATGAGATGGGTATTGACTTGCATTATGCTTTAGTTTTCTCCCAGATATCTCAGCAGTATTATTGCTTCTCAGTGAGTTAGTACCCCAGGCTAAACGTTTTATTTCGCTTTCACTTGCAGCACCTGTGTTCACTACTTACCGTATTAGTTGCAAACCAACACATTTTTGGAGCATTTCACACATATTGGCATTCAAAACAGTCCATTAAAGTATTTAGAAAAGGATTTGACAAAAAATAGATGATTTGTAATATTTGCAAACCACAACTTAATTATTTTCCAGAAGTGCTTAGCGAAGAAGAGAGAAAAAGAAAAACGTCCTTTATCTAGAATTATTTAAAACTGTATCTTAAAATCTGTTCCAAGATTTAACAAGGTTTTCACAGTCTACAGTTTGGGTGACATTATTTTTCTCCGTCACTACTCCATAAAAGTTTTCTTGAGATTGGCTAAGGTTTATTTAAGAAACAGAAATATTTCTTAACATTTGGAAGACTATTATGTTTGTGAAATCTACATTCATCTAAAACTGTTCACCTTGCTAGACTAATCCAGGCATGTCTGTGAATTTTAAACACAACCATTGGCTCCTGAGTTTATATTATTAGACATTGCCTGCTCTTGCACTGAGGTACATTTACAGACAAGAAAAGCTGAGCGGAAATAAACCTTTTATTTGAAACCCACATCAGTCAGGTATCTGTAACTATGACAGTCACATATTATTTGATTTGCCAGAAATGCTACAATGAACAACTTCCTATATCTTTCTTCTGTCATCACTGTCCATATAATCTTTTGGTCTGTTAATTCTGTCCTTGGTGTTTTTAAAGAGCTGACTTTAAAGACTTCAGTAGAATTAAAATATATGGATAATCTTTCCATTTGAAACACTTCCCTCAATGGCATTTACCATCCTTATCTGAATTTGAGATTTTTTACATCCATTTTGCGTACCATTTAATCCTTACTTTTGACTTTATCTCCTCGGGCCATCTTCTTTTTATTACCTCCTTGCTCTTCCAACCAACAACCACAAATATTCTTGTCTTCTTTTACAGTTTGTTTATTCCCCTTATTAAACTCTGCCAGTCTTGCTTCTGCTACACTAACATATTTTTCCCCGGTGCCCCTCTCATCTCCCCGCGCACTTGCTGAGTTTTGCTGATGTTGCATGTGTATCCTGCCAAATAAAGCATAGCTATCAGCACAGCATGATCACTCTCATCAGTTGTATTCCTACTGAAGTCCCTGAGAAAAGAATAACAGAATGGACCCAATGTTGCTGGAGAATATATATGAAAGCCTAGCCACTGCTTTGAATTGTCAAGTCTCCTATATCATTGTTCCCAGATGGACATAAAACAGTATTTATATATATATATATTTTTGTAGTGGCTTTCTTATTTTCCCCATTAAGACAGGTCGTCTTTCATTCGAAGGTCATTCCAGGAGTATTTCTCTCTTTTTGGAAAGAAGGAAAGAGGGAGGAGCATGAAACGGAGTGACTTGGAGACAGTACCAATAAAGTAGAAGGGTACCTTTGATATTTGTGCCACCTCCTCCCACTGGTTGTTACTTGCATGTTTTAACAGTAATGAGGCAGCAATAACCTCTGCAGACATTCAAGAGAACAATTAACATGTTTGAACGTGCTGGTCCCGATGAGACAGGTGTCAAACTAAGAGATGCTAATTGACTCTCTGGTGTAAAAGAACGGCTTCCTGTGACTAAATGGAAACGCATCCACAATGTGACACTTTAACATGCACTTAGCAACATTCATGTAATTTATTGGCACATAAATCTATCTAATACCTGAAACAATAAAGATGTATCTTATCACAAGAAAATACATAATTACACTGCATGCATGTGCCCACACTGCTGTTCAAGTTCAGGTACACATGTTTCTACTTGTAATATTTTCTATATCCGCATTTATAGGCAACAGTTCAGGGAGTCTCCCTCCCTGCACTCATATTTATGGTGCCTGGCAATCTGCCATTAATTAGAAAGAGTGTATCTCTCAGATTAATGCCACTGATAAAGAAGGTAAGCTGATGACTCTGTGCACGAGGGAAGCAAGATGGCTTTACAGAGAATGTGAACTACACCCTGGGGATAAATGGCTTGTGCAAAGGATAAGCTGTCAACAATCACAAATCAAGACAATTTCATTATTTTAACTGCTTAACAGCTTTTTTAAGCAAAGTTTAATTTGTGATGCAAAGCTTTCGTATTCTACAAATTGTAGCATGAAGGTGCACTCCACTGCACGTGACCTCTGGCCCTTGGGTTGTCTAACAGACTCACCATGAGCTGTTTCTTGAAATTTACTTTTGACTTGAATAATGTCTGTTTTCAAACATTCACTGTCCTTGGACTCAGTCAGCTACAGTCTGACTAATGCTTACTCTTTTCTTTTATGCTTTTGTAAAAATAAAATAATAAAAATAATAATAATAATAATAATAATAATAATAATAATAAAAATGCAAAAACTCAGGACAGTATTACACTTTTATCATTTCATTTTATGCTTATGTTCATTGGGTGTTTGGTGTTTTAGGGGTGTTTGGTGTTTCAGTGTTGGTGTAAATTTTCATACTTTTATACTATTATGAAAAAACTCAGGACAGTGTTACACTTTTACTATTTTATGCTTATGTGTATTAAATGTTTTAGTGTTAGATGGTTACTGTTGCACCGAGGGACTGAGAGAAACGCAATTTCGGTCCTGTGTATGTCCTGTACATATTGCAGTTCTGACAATAAAGTTGACTTTGACTTTGAAAATGATTAATGCAATTTGTTTTCTTTATGACACAAGCAAACATGAATAATGCTGATTATTGTTTGCAGTCATAATGAAATCATGTGGGATACTGTAATTTGTTTTAACACACTACGCCTGTTCTGTTTCTCTGAAAATAACTTGTCCTTGAGAGACATCTGTGTGTTTTTGAGCCAGAATCTGTTTACGTCTGTGGGGTGTCATAATATTTCAGAATCTCCAAAACACTTCTGAGAGCTGAGAGTTCAAGCAAAGTTTCTTTATGTGACACATTTCAGTTCATCTGGTTTCCCCATTCTGATGTGTTCATCTGATGTCCATATTTGTTTGTTCCTGAGCAAAGAAAACAACAAATTTGCTCAGTAACTATTGTTGTTAGATATAAAGTAGAGTTCCAGTAACTACAGAAGATAAAATGTTTTTCTCACTGCGATACTCATGTTTTTGGCTGAACGTTTAAGCTAGCTGAAGGTTGCAGATTGCCCGCACACCTTTTCATCAGCTGAAACCCACAAAGCAGTCACAATAACTGGAGGTTATGCACCATAACCAATGTTCCCTGAATGAAGGGAACAAGGTGCAACACATGACTATGGGAATTGCGCCTCCGCGCGGTTCACCTGAAGAAATACAATCACACCTTTTAAGGCAAGTGGGTGTCAGCGTCACCAGGGGCCTGCCCCCCTGGTATAAAGGGTGCTGACGACCCACGTTCATCCTCTATATGCACTTCACCGAGCTTGGGCATTGGAGGGGCAAACGTGTGTTGCACCTTGTTCCCTTCCTTCAGGGAGCATTGCTTATGGTGCACCTCCAGTTCCCTTATCAGTCAGTTTCACTGCGGTGCAACACATGACTATGGGAACATTATTCAATCACGCCCTGGAAATGCTCTGGAAATGCATGCTTATGAGAACTTTTTTCCTTAGACTACAGGCGTCGGCCACTCATTTCTCTGTGGTAGAGAGAACAGCTTGAGTTATGTCACGTGCTGTGTGTCAGGTTCCTCTGGTGTTAAGACCCACATGCAGGAAAGTGAACGAGGCAGGAGTTTAAAATAATAATTATTTATTTTAAACAAAAATGCTGTCAGGGCAGCCAAAAACTCACTCTGGTAAACTGGAGCAGAAACAGAGAAGGACATCAGAGTGGAGAGGTGAGGCCTGAGTTGTCTGTGTGAACAGAACAATGACCGGACACAAAGTGGAGGAGATGAAGGCTTTTTATAAGGCAGAAAGAGAGTGAGTAATGAGTTCAGCTTGGCAGGTGGCTGATGAGACAGGTGTGAATGATTAAGGCTACAGGCTTGAGCACAGAGAGACAGACTGAAAAGTGAGTGGGAAAATGACAGAGACTGAATGAGATAAACAGGAATCAAAGCTCAGAATGACAAAATGAAGACAGGAGGAAAACACAAATAAACATAAAGAAACAGACAGGGACAGAGCCTGACATAACCCCCCCCTCAAGGGTGGCACCTGACACCCCTAAGACGGACCCCACAAGAACAAGGGCGGGCGGAGGGAGGCAACAGGCAGGACGGCGGGCCAACATCAGCCAGATCCGGGGGGCGCCCAGGAGGTCGCCCATCACCAACAGCCAGATCCGGGGGGCGCCCAGGAAGCCGCCCATCACCACAGTCGTCGGCCGGAACACCGTCGTCGGCCGGAACACCGTCGTCGGCCGGAACACCGTCGTCGGCCGGAACACCGTCGTCGGCCGGAACACCGTCGTCGGCCGGAACACCGTCGTCGGCCGGAACACCGTCCTCTGAGACGTTGTCGGGCGAGGAGACGTCGTCAGAGCCCTCTGAGACGTTGTCGGGCGAGGAGACGTCGTCAAAGCCCTCTGAGACGTTGTCGGGCGAGGAGACGTCGTCGGGACCCTCGTCGTCGGGCTCCTCTGAGACGTCATCCGGGTCGGGCCCCTCTGAGACGTCGTCGTCTGGACCCTCGTCGTCGGGCCCCTCTGAGACGTCGTCGTCTGGACCCTCGTCGTCGGGCCCCTCTGAGACGTCGTCGTCTGGACCCTCGTCGTCGGGCCCCTCTGAGACGTCGTCGTCTGGACCCTCGTCGTCGGGCCCCTCTGAGACGTCGTCGTCTGGACCCTCGTCGTCGGGCCCCTCTGAGACGTCGTCGTCTGGACCCTCGTCGTCGGGCCCCTCTGAGACGTCGTCGTCTGGACCCTCGTCGTCGGGCCCCTCTGAGACGTCGTCGTCTGGACCCTCGTCGTCGGGCCCCTCTGAGACGTCGTCGTCTGGACCCTCGTCGTCGGGCCCCTCTGAGACGTCGTCGTCTGGACCCTCGTCGTCGGGCCCCTCTGAGACGTCGTCGTCTGGACCCTCGTCGTCGGGCCCCTCTGAGACGTCGTCGTCTGGACCCTCGTCGTCGGGCCCCTCTGAGACGTCGTCGTCTGGACCCTCGTCGTCGGGCCCCTCTGAGACGTCGTCGTCTGGACCCTCGTCGTAAGGACCCTCGTTGTCGGGCTCCTCTGAGACGTCATCCGGACCCTCGTCGTCGGGCTCCTCTGAGACGTCATCCTGACCCTCGTCGTCTGGACCCTCTGAGACGTCGTCGGGCGCCGTCGAGACTGCAGGCGAGGAGACCACCGTCGAGACTGCAGGCGAGGAGACCACCGTCGAGACTGCAGGCGAGGAGACCACCGTCGAGACTGCAGGCGAGGAGACCACCGTCGAGACTGCAGGCGAGGAGACCACCGTCGAGACTGCAGGCGAGGAGACCACCGTCGAGACTGCAGGCGAGGAGACCACCGTCGAGACTGCAGGCGAGGAGACCACCGTCGAGACTGCAGGCGAGGAGACCACCGTCGAGACTGCAGGCGAGGAGACCACCGTCGAGACTGCAGGCGAGGAGACCACCGTCGAGACTGCAGGCGAGGAGACCACCGTCGAGACTGCAGGCGAGGAGACCACCGTCGAGACTGCAGGCGAGGAGACCACCGTCGAGACTGCAGGCGAGGAGACCACCGTCGAGACTGCAGGCGAGGAGACCACCGTCGAGACTGCAGGCGAGGAGACCACCGTCGAGACTGCAGGCGAGGAGACCACCGTCGAGACTGCAGGCGAGGAGACCACCGTCGAGACTGCAGGCGAGGAGACCACCGTCGAGACTGCAGGCGAGGAGACCACCGTCGAGACTGCAGGCGAGGAGACCACCGTCGAGACTGCAGGCGAGGAGACCACCGTCGAGACTGCAGGCGAGGAGACCACCGTCGAGACTGCAGGCGAGGAGACCACCGTCGAGACTGCAGGCGAGGAGACCACCGTCGAGGCTGCAGGCGAGGAGACCACCGTCGAGGCTGCAGGCGAGGAGACCACCGTCGAGGCTGCAGGCGAGGAGACCACCGTCGAGGCTGCAGGCGAGGAGACCACCGTCGAGACTGCAGGCGGTGAGACCACAGTGGTTGGCACCAAGGGCAGGGCAATAGTTTGCAGGAGACGAGAGTGTGACCTTTCTCTCTCGGTCCAGGCTTCAGCAAACAGTCCAAACAGCCATGGGTCATCACCTACTATCTCCAACCGGGTAAACACCTGTATAAAGTCATCACTGGCCACCAACCTCTCCTGTAGATCATAGGAAGTGGCCACAGTGTCAATATATTTACGGGTTACCCGGTGGAGTTGGTCCCATTCTGAGCAGCGCTCGGTACTGTTCACAAAACCTGCTGGGTCTGGGTCTGGTCCGGTCATTCTGTCAGGTTCCTCTGGTGTTAGACCCACGTGCAGGAAAGTGAACGAGGCAGGAGTTTAAAATAATAATTATTTATTTTAAACAAAAATGCTGTCAGGGCAGCCAAAAACTCACTCTGGTAAACTGGAGCAGAAACAGAGAAGGACATCAGAGTGGAGAGGTGAGGCCTGAGTTGTCTGTGTGAACAGAACAATGACCGGACACAAAGTGGAGGAGATGAAGGCTTTTTATAAGGCAGAAAGAGAGTGAGTAATGAGTTCAGCTTGGCAGGTGGCTGATGAGACAGGTGTGAATGATTAAGGCTACAGGCTTGAGCACAGAGAGACAGACTGAAAAGTGAGTGGGAAAATGACAGAGACTGAATGAGATAAACAGGAATCAAAGCTCAGAATGACAAAATGAAGACAGGAGGAAAACACAAATAAACAAAGAAACAGACAGGGACAGAGCCTGACACTGTGACATCTAGGCTGTAGTGTTTCACAAACGTGTTTGATTATGACCAGTTAGCAACTACACATATATCTGCTACTGGAACACCTCTGAACAAGGCCCAGGAAGTGGCTAGGCCTCTAGTTGGGTGAGCATGTACCCCAGTGGGCACCTGCTGACCTTTGCTGCTGTATGCCCTTTTTGTGGCCTCAGTCACCCAGTGTGAGAGGCATTGTTTTGACGGGCCCTGCCCACGGCAGGATTAGCAAAGCATATGAACAGCTGGTTTGTTTTTTGTCAACTGTCAGTCCTCTCCATGTAAACGTTCAGGGCCCTAACAGGGCAGAGCACGTTCAAACGCCTCTGGTCTGCAGTCAGAACTGGGGGAGGAGGAAAAGTTGACAGTTCGAAGTCCAGACTTCTGGGATTTAGAGTCAGGACTTTTGGTACATATGCAGGGTTTGGACGCAGGGTGACCTTTGACCCATCTGGGGCAAATCTGGTACACATTGGATGTACCGATAAAGCGTGAAGTTCCCCCACGCGTTTTGCTGAGCACAGAGCTAAGAGCAATGCAGTCTTATAAGATAACAAGTCTATCTTAATGCTGCTGAGAGGCTCAAATGGAGGCTCACACAAGGTGTCCAGGACTAAATGCAGGTCCCATTGAGGGGCCAAAGTCCTGCTTGGAGGCCTCTTCCTTAGCACGCCCCTTATGAACCGTACTATGAGAGGGTGGGCACCAGGTGATCTACCTACCCAGCCTTCGTGGCATGCCGAGATAGCTGATAAGAAGACCTTTATGGTTGAAAAGGAGCACTCCTTCTCCAGCAGGTCCTGCAGAAAGGTGAGGAGCTGGGCCAAGTCACAGGAATATGGAGCAATATTCCTCTTTAGACACCAGCTCTCAAAAACATGCCACTTATATACATAGAGTGTCTGCATAGACTGTGCTCTCGCTCCCTGTATTGTGTTTACCACATTACTGGGTAGGCCGGAAGCCATTAACCGGTCCCTCTTAGCGGCCAGACACAGAGCTGCCACAACTCTTGGCATGGATACAGGATCTGCCCGTGGACCTGGGTCAGCAGGTCCCTGTGGGGGAGCAGCTGCCAAGGTTTTCCTGCCAGGAGTGAGATCACTTCTGCAAACCATGCTTTCTTTGGCCACCTTGGAGCTACCAATATTAGAGAGAGAGCTCCTCTGTGTACACGCTCCAGCGTCGCTTGAATCAAAGGGACGGGGGGAACGCGTAATACCGCCTCCCTGCTGGCCAGCTGTATGTCAGGGCGTCCATCCCCAATGGTGGGTTCACGTCCCGTATGGAGTGGTACAGAGCGTAGTGAGTGTTGTCACTGCAGGCAAACAGATCTGCGTCTGCCCTCCCATATCGTGTCCAGATCTGGTCC
This sequence comes from Garcialebias charrua, assembly GCA_038048925.1. NCBI lineage: Eukaryota > Metazoa > Chordata > Actinopteri > Cyprinodontiformes > Rivulidae > Garcialebias > Garcialebias charrua. Next base: position 11,628 of record JBBPBX010030116.1, read on the forward strand.
ACGGTATGTGGGTTTAGTTGCCATTCTGAAGGGAGGGGGGCCCCCCTTGACAGGACGTCTGCTCCGTGGTTTAGCTCCCCTGGCACATGGGTTGCCCTCAGTGACAAGATCCGGGAGCTACACCATGTGAGCAACTTCTACGTCAGCATCAGGAGGGGTTGGGACCGTGTCCCTCCTTCCATGTTGATGTAAGCCACAGTGCACCTGTTGTCTGATTTTATCAGGACGTGCTGGTGTTTGATCAGGCCTTTCCTGTAAAAATGTTTCAGTGACAGAAACACTGCTGAGAGCTCCAGGAAATTTATGTGGAGCCGGGCTTCCTGCTGGACCCAGATCCCACGGGTGTACTGGTCCCTGCAGAGCCCCCCTTTTCCTGTTTTGGACGCATCAGTTGTCACCAGGACCCGGGACAATACCCTTCCCAGTGTGACTCCTGTGCTGAACACTGTGGGGTTCTTCCATGGCTGTAGGGCCTTTACGCACTCTGAGCTGACTTTCATACCCCTCGTTTGATGAGGGGGGGACGAGCTCCAGCTGCTTGTTGACCCAAATCTGCAGAGGCCGCATATGCAATAGGGCCAGAGGAACACAAACAATTCCTGCTGCCAGTAGGCCCAACAAACATTGGCAAAGTTTGAGAGACACCGTCTTGCCCAGCTGAAATTGTACTAAGCAGAGTTGAAGGGTTGCCACCTGTGCCTCTGAGAGCCTCGCCCTGTACATAATGGAGTTCAATTCTACTCCCAGAAAAACAGAAATCTGAGATGGAGACAAACTGTTCTTCTCCAGGTTTATGACAAAACCTAGTGATTTCATGTGAGACATTACCCTGTCTGTGCGTACTTTTGCCTGGACTTTGCTGTCCTCTAGGACCAACAAGTCGTCCAGATAATTCAACACTCTGATGCCTGGCTCCTCATGGGTGCCAGGGCTGCCTCCAGGCATTTCGTGGATGTCTTGGGCGTGGTTTCTAGGCAAAAAGGCAGGGCCTGGAACTCGTATGTGGTGTTCTTGAAGGCAAAACGTAGGAATTTCCTGTGTGTACGTCGGATGCTGATGTGGAAAAAAGCATATTTAAGTCCACGTTGCAAAAGTAATCTCTCGGGCGTACCGAGTAGATTACCAGTCTCAAGGTTAACATGGTGAACTTGAACGTGCGCATCCTTTTGTTTAAACCTCTCAGATTCAAAATCGGCCTGAGACCGCCCTCTCGCTTTGGAATGACGAAGTACTTGCTGAAGTAACCTCTGTTTATATCGTGAGCAGGAACTGTCCTGATTGCACCTTTCTGTATCATGGAGAAAATTTCCTCCCTCAGAACATGAGCATGAGATAGGGATATGGCTGACTTCACCACTCCCAAGAAAGGTGATGGTCGTTTGAAAAATTGCAGCTTGTACCCATGAGTTATGGTTGACATAACCCAGGGACATGGGCTGCAAGCCTCCCATGCTACAGCACGTGCTGTCAGCCTGGAGGGCATGTTTACCTTGTGTATGAGGGGGGAAGGCGGCAGGAGAGTGCCCCCCCCCCACCGCCCGCTCTTCAGCCGGCTTGTCTGTCTATTGCAGGGGTTAGAGAGTCTGTCTGGGGCAGACAGGTCTCTGACCCCCTGCAGGGGCTCATTGTGTCTCCTGAGAGACTAGGCCCTGTTTACACGGACACTGTGTGGGGGAAACGGATGTTTTGGGTATGTTAATTAGGTGAAAAGTTTTGCGTTGACACGGTCGAATTCTGTGGATACGACTCTCTCCCCCTCCACCCCCCGTCCTCATGATTTCACTGTAGTTACCATGCTGGGCCATTAGATGGCGCTGTGATTTTTGGAACCTTCACTACTGCGCATGCGTGCTGCCTGAGGTAAAAAACAGAGCAGCCGAGGCAGCCTGCCTCGTCTGTTTTCCTCTCTGGCTAAAATCAGCTAACTACAAGTTGTTGTCAACAAGTTAACAACAAGTTAAAGCTGGAATTTGGATAAGAGTCAACAGATTTGACACCAAGTGGGACCGCTTCATCTAACAAGCTGCACACCAGTTGCTGACTGGACCGGAACCGCGTCAACATGTCTGACTTTAGTCCGTGAGAATCAGCTGATTTCCAGCAGCGCTACAAGGTAAACAATGTTCTTAATAATGTTTCCTTGTGTTTAGTTCGATCACAGAACAACCAACTGAGGTTTTATTTTTATTTTTTTCCTGCGAGGTCGAAGCTGTTCCACGAAGCGGACCGGCGGTTCGGATGTGGGTCCAGTTTCCACCAGGATGAAAACAACAGAGTCCAGTTCATTAAAGTTCGGTTAACGTGTTTTTAAAAGTGTTCAATTTAATTCTCAGTGTTTGTGACATGAGTTTGTGGTGTTGAATAAATAAATAAATTAAAAATCAACCTGGTGTCTTCATTTTCAGCAGCATGTTAGGCATGACGTAACGAGTCCAGATAGCTTCATTTAGCTCAGATAAATTTAAATATCTCCCACGCTAACATAAATACTGTTTATTATTGTTAAACTGTTAATATATAGCACATTTAGTATGTTATAGTGCAGCGTGACACGTGAAATGTCCGACTGCCTCGTTAACAGACAACTGGATCCAGGCAGCTGGCTCTCTTCCAACACAGATGCAGGTAAGGTGTAGAATAATTAAATATGAGAATCAAAATATATTCCATCAGCTATAGTTCAGAAAGTGGTACGTGTGTCCACTGTCCAGTCCACCGCCATTGTTAGAAATGCCGGCTGTTTGCGCGTGCGTGCTGCGTGCATGTGTTTAAACAAAAGATCCACGGGAGATGTTTACATTATCAACGGGGGGTCAGCGAAAAAGATCCACCCTGAGAGCTGGATCAGAAAAGCATGGGATCCATTGGAGGGGGGACAATGAACTCGTGTAGGCGATAAGCAAAGACACGGAGAGAAAGGAGCGGTTCCACTCAAAATATGCGCCGTGTAAACGGGGCCTATGTCTTATCACGTAGGGGAAGCTGAGTGTGTGAACCGGTCCCTTTGTCTCCTTATTGACACATTTTGCATAAAAATGTGTTGTGTTTCCCCCTCTAATGCTAAAACGGGACACCGAACATTTAGTGTTTTCTGAGACATTATTGTCGTGCTCAAACAACAATTTTTCTTTATTACACAAACATTTGAGTGATTTTGTGTGTTTACATGTTCTGGACCAGTTAATCGTGACTTCTTTAGCACAAAAGCTGGTATTAAAAGTTCGACCTTCTTCTTTTCCCTTTGGGTGGAAACGCCTGAATGGTGGTGAAGCAGTTCTGGCTCAGGATGACTTCTGCTTCCTGTCACGGTTCGCTGAGGAGGACCGTGGTGGTCCTGCCTGACGTGGTACAAACCTCTTCTTCGACCAGGCCTGGCCCGCCTGAGGAGGCTCTGAGGCGGGTTTCGGCTGCTGCTCCCTCTCGAGGATTGGCCTTTTCTGAGCTGGTCGACGCGTGGCGGTCGAGTGGTGTTGCTGCTGTTGGCCCCTGTGCCCGCTCAATTCTCTGGGTTGTACAAAATGTTTTCTGGGCATCCCATCATGCAGGGCTTCTTCTTGTTTCCTCAGCTGATCCAGCCTGCTCTAGATCCGCTCCAACGCACCGCCAAACAGGCCTGTGGGCTGGATGGGATGGTGGAGGAACGGGGCACGCTGGCCCTCTGGAAGGTCTGTCAGGGCCACAAATGTACCCATGACACAAATGATGCTGAGCAATCACCGTCTTGGCCATAGCTTTTCCCTGAGCGATGGCTGCAGTTCCCATGAGGTGGAGGACAAAGTCTGTTGCCTTGCAGGCCTTGTCCAGAACCTCTGCCACTTTTCTTTTGTTGGAGGTCTGCTGGAGCTCCTGCAGTTTTTTGGCCAGGTAGGCCTGCATCATTGCAGAGGCGTTTATGGTGTGCACAACGAGGCCCTGTGCTCGGTAGCTCTTCTCGAGCTGCGAGGCTGACACAAGGCAGGCCTTGTTGGACAGAGTGGGTTTGGAGCTCAACGTCCTAGGGGCCAAATGAGCCGCCAAAGTCTCCTCCATTTGAGGAATGTAGGCCATGCCCACCGCTAGGGCTGGGCGATATGGACAAAAATTCATATCTCGATATTGTTGTGATATATCGCGATATACGATATATATCTCGATATAATTTTCTTTCCATAAAAGAATAACAAAAATATATTTCTGAGTCAAAGCTTTGTCCCAGTTGTCACACAGCAACATTTATTAACAAACAGCTGTAACTCTACAAAATAAATGTCTAAAAAATGAACTATTTTATACATTACTTTATTTTTTAGACATTTATTTACACCTATTAAATAATAGTCCTCTTCAGCTGAGGGCAGCTGTGTCATTGCCTCTGATGTGTGTCCCATCAGTGTATGAATGTGATAAAGTACTGATTATTCTTTGTACATTTCTAGTAGAGTGCTGTATGAATGGGTAAATGAGGACACAGATTGTGTTTTAAAGAGCTTTGAGTGTCTTGATAAGATAGAAAGGTGCTTTCACTTTAGTCAGTGTTTGTGAACTGCAGTAAATGTGAGCCTGTGGTACAATATATTTGATATACTGTATCCGGTTTTATTGTGAAAGGGTCAGGGGGTTGTTTCCGGGTTCACGAAGACGTTCTCTAAGTTGCTCTACAAAGTGTCGCATTGAATCCTTGTGTAAAAACACGACAGCCTCCACTCAGAAACGTGAACAGAGAGGCGGAGACATTATTAAATCAGCAGTTTATCATATAGCGCCAAAGACACGGTCAGTCTCAGCTGTGGAAGAAGGCGGCTAAAGCGTTAGCCATCTTGTTAGCCGCTGAGGACCGTATCTTTGGCGATGTGATGAGCTGCTGATTTATTAATGTCTCCACGTCCTTCTGCTCCTCTCATGAAAGCGCTGCAGTGCGCGCACGACTAAATGAGCTCAGACCCGTGGTTTGTTTAATGAAGCAGGAGGCTGTAAAAAAAACTCGGTTCTGCCGTTTCACGCTCCACTCCGCTGTTTAAATGGTGAAAAAGATTCGTAGATCCGAGCCTTCGTCGGGATTATTTTCAGCATCGTCTACAAAAATATTTTTTCTGCCCTCATCTGACAATTTAAATCCAAACTAGCTCAGGAAAAACATTGTTTTCCCCCCTCAGCAGCTAGCGTTGCGGCTCTTCCTATCTGCCGTGTTTACTTCTTGTTGTGCTGAAAGTCTCTGCGGCTCCGCTCCGCCCTCCTGCAGCCTGCAGGAAGGAGGGGCTGGGTCTGCTGCTCAGTGAAGGAGAAGGAGGGGGGCGAGTGGGAGAAAACAGACAGACGGAGGATTCTCGATATATACGATATAGTCTCGTCTTATATCTCTTTAGAAAAAATATCGATATTTTAAAAATATCGATATATCGCCCAGCCCTACCCACCGCCTCCATTCCGTCCACGTCCAGAAACTGGGAGAGAGGCAATGTCAAGGGGGCCCTGGGTTTAGCCCAGGTGCGCGTCAGCTCTGTCTGGAAGTCGGGAAAGATGGGCATCCTGTGTCTCGTGGCCTGCTGCTGCTTGGCGTAAAAGAAGTTCCCCGCCAACCTTGTTACTTGTTGTTGAGGAGGGGAGGGTTCTTGCCAAGTTACTTTCAAAGTGTCCGCGTCTCTGCGGTACAGCTCGAACAGAGCGGGGGTGGACACGTCTGTCTCTGGTTGACCTGCCACTGGGCTCTGGGAGAAGTCCTTGTCTTCACCTTCCTCCTCATTGTCCGCCTCATCGTCCGATATCTCGCCCGAGGCTGTTAGCGAGAGCTTGTTGGCTTGCAACAATTCCCTCGTGTCAAACTCTACTGTGGAGTCCTCCACAGGGGCAACAACATCCATTGTCTCACCCAGCGCCGCTGTCATCCATTTCGTCTGCCTCCAACTCTGCTGTGGGAGTGAGAGCATCTGTGAGGAGCGGTTCTCGCACCGCGGTGGAACTGCCTATGGCCTTGGCCATGAAGTCCACGCGCCTTCGTCTCGCCACCTCACGTAGCTGGTTGCAATGAGGGCAAGATTCGGGGAAGTCCAAAGCTGTCTTTGCGTGGACCATTCCTAGGCAGAACGGACAGGCCTCGTGGGTGTCCGCTGCTGAGATTAAGTAGCCACATCCGTTGGGGCAGGGTCGGGAGACAGGGCTCGCTGGCTTGCTCGTCTTGTTGGAGTTCTTCGATTTCCTCTTGCTCTTCTCCTGAGCCATGGCCGAGAAGAGACGTCGAGTTGAAACCAGTTAGTCACACCTAAACGGGGTTTGAAGAGATCCTTTTGTTGTACTGTTTGTAGTGGCTAAGCTGTTCGCTCCGTTAGCTTAGCAGGTAGCGTGTGGCGCAGTTAGTGTCCTGCTAAACTGAGCGACGAAACAGCAGAAAAACATTGAATCCTCTCGCTGCGTTGTTCGTGGTGGCTAACCTGTTAGCTCTGTTAGCTTAGCAGGTAGTGTGTGGCGCAATTAGCGTCCCGCTAAACTGGGCGACGAAACAGCAGAGAAAAGTTGAATCCTCTCGCTGCCCTGTCCGTGGTGGCTAACCTGTTAGCTCCGTTAACTTAGCAGGTAGCGTGTGGCGCAGTTAGCGTCCCGCCAAACTTGGTGACGAAACGGCAGAAAATGTGGAAGTCCAAGTCGACGGCACTAGGATAGCGTCCCGCTAAGCAAAGAACTCGCAAGGAAGTCCGTGATGCTCTGGGTACCTCCAGTCGAGCGATCCAGTCACACAGAGTCCTGCGAAGTTCAGGTGTGAAGGGAGGTGAAGGGCAAAAGAGGATGAACGTGGGTAGTCAGCGCCCTTTATACCAGGGGGGCGGACCCCTGGTGACGCTGACGCCCACTTGCCTTAAAAGGCGTGATTGTATTGCTTCAGGTGAAGCGCAATTCCCATAGTCATGTGTTGCACCGCAGTGAACCTGACTGATAAGGGAACTTCCAGCTACCTTGGGCAGTGTATTGATGGACTAGTCCTCTCCTTGTGGTGTATTCTGGTATGATCAGCCAGAAAACCCCAGAAAGACAGGTGAACTTGAGCCTTCGGCACCCACCTAGTAAGGAGCAGAAACCTGGTGACATGAATAAATTTCCTGACTTGCACTGATAACAAATGACTTTATCTGGTCACATTAAACAACTTTTCTTAACTAAATTTCCAAGTTAATTTATCAAATAAACTTTTGACTAAATTTGTGCGTGTACAAAAGCCAAAATCATTCCAGCTAAAATACTTAAATTTTCCTTGAATAAAAGATAATTACGTATTTGCCGCCGTAAATATCGCACTGCCGTATAAGTCACATCAGTCCAAAAATGTCTGGGAGAAAAAAAACATAAGTCGCTTTGCCGCGCAAGTCCCATCTATTATGCGTCACCGCTGACCACCCAGAAATGCAGGACGGTGTTTTGCCAAAAGTCAATTGGCTGCCAAATGGCAGCCGCGGGAGAGTGTACGGGAGGATTCAAACATGAATTTAACTAGATTAACAATTAAAAACCATTATTTGTTTGCTCAAGATTTTTGCGAAGGTGTGTTTTAGTTTAACTTTGCATTTACAGTATAAATTAACTATACTGGTCATATCAGCTGCATTTCAAAAATTGATTTGTGGCTGCTGGAGCGCGCAGAGGGAGGACTCGTAGTGCATTTCTTTGAAATTTAACAAGATAGCCACTTATAAACAATTGTTTGTTTGCTCGACATTATAGCAAAGGTGTGTCTCAGTTGAACTTTTCCTTAATAAATTCCCTTTAATGGTCAAATCAGCTGCATTCCGCCTGGACGGAGCAGTAAATTGCAGCTGATTTCACGTTTGCTCCAGGAGTTCCAGAGCAAGACAAAGGTGGTATGTATGGCAAACTTTGCCTCATTAATAGACACTTTTACCTATTAATGAGACTCTTGGTTTGCCATATTACTTGAGGGCCCTCATGCGGATGAAACTGGTAGTGTTCAATATTTTCCATGTCAGAATGAATGAAATCGTCAAATCTCAGCCAAAACTTGGCCGAAAAACGTATATTAGTCACTTCGGTGTAAAAGTCGCAGGACTTGTACATTTATGTAAAACAGGTGCGACTTATATGGTGAAAATGATGGTAATCCTTGATTGATTATGGTTTAGATTGTTCCTTATTGTTTTAGTAATTACTTTGCTTCTTTTCCTAATAAGTTTTTCTCCAAAATATTATCTTTTATCATTTATGTTGTCCAATTTGTTTATTGTTGATGATGATTCTTATCTGGATTATTTTGTAATACAATTTAAATAACAATGTTGGTCTCCTCATTTGGATGAATATTTATGCTATGGCAGAATTCTCTGTAATTAACAGATTCTACTTCAGTGATTGACACACGGACACACTGACAACACAGACAATCTCCGTAATTATTACAAATAGCATGTGGTCCCTAGGTAAAACTAATCCTGTGCAAATAGGGCTTTAGCATGGTTTTGATAATTTGGGACCTAATTTGTGTTCTTGACAATTATTGTGGGAAACAAAGCAAAGCTGATATAGGTACCATATTTTTCGGACTATAAGGTGCACCAGATTATACCTTGTGTACATAATTTTGTTCCACCACATGTACCACATGGGGTGCGAATGACCAATATCAGGGTGCAATTATTGATGATAAACTGTCATGGAAACAGCATTCTGTAAAAACTAAAATATCTAAATCCACTGCAGTACTGTATAAAGTTAAGGACTTATTGAATGATAAAGCCTTGTATTTGCTGTATATTACAATTATAGTCCCACATTAAATTTTTTGTGTTGATGTTTGGGGAACAGCGTGTAAAACTATAACAAAGCCTATTTTTATTTTACAGAAAAGAGCTATAAGAATTATCACAAGAAAGCATTACTGTCATCCATCAGGTATTTTATTTTATCAATTGAAATTACTGAAGTTTTATGATTTGGTGGACTATAATATTCTTGTAGTAATGTATAAAGCTCAGAATTACACACTACCTTCAAACATTCAAACGCATTTTATAAAAAGGAAAAGTTGTTATAATCTTAAGGGAACAGAAATTTTTGTAAAACCACAGTACAGAACAAGTGTAAAGGGTCGGTCTACTTCAATACAGGGAATAGGTCTGTGGAACAGTTTGGAAAACGATGTAAAAAAAGAAAAGTCAATGCCTATATTTAAGAAAATTATTAAGACTAAATTGTTGAAAAGTTTCACATAAATTACTTAATATCAAATGTACTACAAACGGAAATTTGTGATGAGTCATGTATTTTGTTATATATCTTATAGATGATGATGATGTTTGAATTGATTGTTTGAATTGTTTTTATTTTAAGAAGGAGCAGATATGATAAGATTTTTTTTCTTCTTCTGCCACCTTTCATTTTATATCGTTTTTTTTTTCTTTCATATGTCTGTAAATTGTCTTTGTGTTTTAAATCTGAAATGAATAAATAATTAAACTAAACTAAACTAAACAATGAACATGTCTGTTTTCATACATAAGGTGCACTGGATTATAAGGAACATTAAGCGTAACAAAACAGTCAGATAAGTCAAACTTTATTAAACTCATTCACAATAACCACATAAAATCAGTTCAAGGTCAGTAAGCACATCCAGAGTTAATACATAAGGTGCACCTGAATATAAGGTTCACTATTGATTTTTTAAGAAAATTAAAGTATTTTAAGTGTGCCTTATAGTTCGAAAAATATGGTATGTGCTGTGTTCATGTTTGGGTGTGTGGTTATATCCATGTATAAAAGAGACCAATGGGATGGGAAAGTAAGATGAAGAAGTGAAAAGTGGTATTTCAAATGTTTTTAGTCATCAATTTCTAAAATGGCGTATGTTTTGATGCCACATTCCCCACAAAGACGGGCTTTCCAAACCAAAAAAAAAAAGATTTACTTCTATGAGAACATTACAAGTTGATACATTTTTATAGTTTTGCAAGGTAATATTTCATCCTTCAAGCTCTGCAACAGTGTGATGTATTGTTTTATTTCCTGTTGTCTAGCGTTCTTGTTCTCAGCTGTCCAACACACTCGTACTGAGATGATCTTTACTCTCTTTCACATTTATCTCTTTTATCTCTGCCTCCCTCCTGAAGCTTAGTGACCTCTCTTTTACTTGTGTGTCCCTGTGGAGTTTTACACAGATAGCTAAGGAAAAGTTTAACATGCCTTTAAGGGATAATTATCAAACAGTAAAACTCCCACACAGCTCTTGCTGGGTAATTACATTTCCCCCCCAAATCCTCTTTTTTCCCCAGAAATGAAACCATCAGTTTTTAAAGCCCTGACAATCCACAGTTCCCTGGTGTTGTACTCAGAGTTCTGAATGAAAACTCCAAAGAGTAAGTGTTGCCCATTATGCTGGTGCTTAAAGCTTTTCCCCACTTGCACATTGTTTTTCTTTCTCTCTCTCTCTCTCTCTCTCTCTCCATCTCTCTCTCACACACTCACTCTTTTTCTCGCTTGGTCTCACATTCAAACAAACAACAGCCCAGCCCATTTGCATTCTGGGCAATTACATTCAATTTGTAAACCGGCACTGAACTTTAGTAGAATTAGATTTTACTAACAGGCGTAATGACATTTAATGGAGCATGATTTATTCATTTCTCTATCATCAGGTCAAGATATGGTACAAATGGGAAGTGAATAATAACAGATGTTTTTGTTTATGATGCTCTCCTGGTCATCAGTTCCCCAATTCATTGTCTTTGAAGACGCAAACGTTTTACTATGATTGATCCAATCCTTACCCCAATAACTTTTTACTGTGTATAAATTTATAAATCCGATGGACTATTATTAATTTTGGGCACAGTTAATTATTAGTCTTATAATATTCATTGCATATGAGTCATACAATGACAATAAAGATTACTTTATTACAACTTAATCTTGATGGAAAGATTTGGGGAATATCTACTTTCTGTTGCCAGGCTTCGATTTCCACCTTTTTTTATACTTTTCAAGTGTTGGGCAACATCAAGAGTGAGAATCTGTGTTTGTGACTTGTGTGAGTTATAATGCAAATTGTTGCAACATTCCAACAAAGAGGACAATATTACTTCAGCTCTGTTGTCTTTATTACATCACCAGGTGGTGTTGATCTGATTACAGTTCACTTTCTTTTTCCCACATTTCCTCATTACTGGAGAGGGGAAAAAAGAGTAAACACAGCCTTCAATAATACAACAGAGATGTACAGTATTCTGAATGTAACACACACAGTTAGATGAGACTTTGTGTTTCAAGACATATTATTTTGTACAATAAACAATCAAACAGTTATTGTGGTAAAAATGTTTCAGTACAAATACTGTATTACATCACTTTTTTGTGTTCTTATACAACTTATTATGGGGAATACCCATTTGCTCACTTGAGCACAAACTCTAAATATAAAATGATTTGGCACAATAATTTTATTCAGAACATTCCATTAAAAAACAAAAAGATCTGCAGTGATTATCTCTGCCTTTTAGAGGCAAACTTATCCAGTAAGTTTGTAGAGACGCACAGAGGAACGCTCTGCTTCGTGGGAGTCATAAAACTCAAACAGAACAAACAAACAACTCACTTTTCAACTCACTTTTCAAACTCTTTTTTTCAAACGAGCATCTTTCTGACCTTTATTGTTGTTGGTGGAAAATACGGTGCCTTTTGCTGCTGTCGTCGGCCCGGTGGACGGCTGGAGCCGGGGGACCTGTGGGAGAGACGGTGCTTCTGCTGATGCCGTCGGCCCTGTGGACGGCTGGAGGAGCCGGGGAAACTCGCTCTCTTCATCTCGGCGTCAAGTCCGTGGCCTGGTGGCCGCCGTTTGAAGGCTGTTTTGGAGTTGCTGGTGGACGGGCGTCGGCTCTTCGGCTAAACCTAAGCCTCAAATTTCCGCCTGGCATTTTTTACTTGTTTTTCACTAGAAAATATGAAGAAAATGTCCTATGGCCAAGTGCTTCAGCACATTTGTTCAGAATATTTAGAACCTTCAATATCTGGCATTATTTTACATTATACTTGTTACAAAACAACTATTAAAACTGTTTAACATCAAGAAAAAACAAAAAGCAAAATTAGATTTTAGAGATTGTATGCAAATAAAACACTGCATTTGAACATGAAGTACATATTTTGCATCACAAATTTAACAATTTCAACACTATAGAACATATTTACAATGTTTTTTTTTATTCTCACTTATTTTTACAAATAAGAAACAGACTAACAATTCAAACTATTTATAGGCGAATTTCCCCTCCCTACATTTCTCCTTATTATCTTCTACACAAAGTACAAACTGATGAATATTGTAATATCTTATAGACTTGATATACTATTCAAACAACAAAATAAAATATAAAATTAAACTATATCCTATTATGTGTACCCAGTATAAAACTATTATCCACGAAGTAACAGGCCTCATTCATTCAGAAATAAAATTTAAAAAGTAATGCAATTGATCAAATGTTTTTCTTCAGAAGAACAAAAAGAAACTCCTTCTCCAAATTTAAATCATCCAGGAATCTCCTTATTATCTTTTTATTCCTTGAAGTACATTTGTTTGGCATATTTTTTGCTGATTCTCATGTTTTTCCTCCTCACTCTGCACGCTTCGTGCGTGCTGAACACAAAAACTCGCATTCCTGGGCTTCCCGTAGCTGCGGGAAGGCGATTACCGTAATACCCCCAAAACAACCAAAAAGCGCACTTTGTTTTCTTTCAAACACCGTTTGAATTTTCCTGATAGCGCAAACCGTTGCAGAGTTATGGTAATGCAAAGTTAGCGTGTGGAAAACGTGTCGCCGGCGACAGATTCGGTTCCATAGGGCTAACAAGCCGTGGGATTATTCGTCTGCAGTGTTGATTCTGGATGCACTGGCTGCTGTTTGGCGGATGACGACGTGGAGACGCTGGTGACCTGAATCGAGGTTGGTGCGTTTGATTTCGGCTAACCTGCAGCCCGCGGGGGCGGCTATTGCTGGAAAGGACCATGACGGACGTGGAGGAGGTCTGTTCCTTTTGCTTATTTTTTTCTAGACCTACACTGCCAGTGACGCAGATTAGTGACCTGGCCGCATCATTCAAATTTTTTTGGGAAGTTCTGGCATTCCTGAGATGAAATTTTGAGAGAATGGCAGGCAAGTCCATCCATCCATCCATCCATCCATCCATCTTCTTCCGCTTATCCGGGGTCGGGTCGCGGGGGTAGCAGCCTAAGTAGGGAGGCCCAGACTTCCCTCTCCCCAGCCACTTGGAGCAGTTCCTCCGGGGGAATCCCAAGGCGTTCCCAGGCCAGCCGAGAAACATAGTCCCTCCAGCGCGTCCTGGGTCTTCCTCTGGGTCTCCTCCCGGTGGGACGTGCCCGGAACACCTCACCAGGGAGGCGTCCAGGAGGCATCCTAACAAGATGCCCGAGCCACCTCAACTGGCTCCTCTCGATGTGGAGAAGCAGGCAAGTCCAAATGTGAAAAACAAGTCTTGAGTGAACTAAACTCAGATGAATTGGATGAAATAAAGAAATCACTGAGCTTCATCAGTTCTGAACTTGCAACGATTACATCGCAACAGAAACTCCTGATGGGCTTGTTTGATGAAATCAAGCAACTGAAATCGCAAATAAGTCTGAAGGATAAATTTTTTTTAGAACTGGAACAAAAGGTCGATGATTTAGAACAATATTCAAGACAGAAAATTTTAGTAATAACTGGACTGGAAATTAAAAATTGTCTGTACTCTAGAGCTACCAAAAATGAGGGAATAACTGAGTATGCATCACCTCAAGAGCAGAGGACTCTGGAAGAGCAGGTGGTGTCTTTTCTACAGGACAAGGAGATCGACATTGACCACGAGGACATTTCTGTGTGTCACACCTTACCAAGTACAACTGGAAAATTCAAGTCAGTAATTGTCGTAAGTTTCATCAGTAGAAAAACAAGAAATAAAATAATCATGCAGGCAAAAAAATTAAAGGGAACAAGAGTTTACATAAATGAACATTTAACAAAGAGAAATGGTATTATCGCATGGGAAGCAAGAATGTTAAGAAAACAGAATAAAATAGTAACAACATGGACAAAAAACGGGAAAATATGGATCAAAGTGCAGGAAGGTTCACAACCTAAAATGATAAAGGAATTAACGGACTTGGAAAAGCTTTAGATGAGATTACGAGATGAATAATTACAATCAAGAGATATTTCACAATAACATCTACAAAATGAACAGTCTGATGAACAAATACATTACACTATGATGATGTGCGATGAATCGGAACTAAAAATATATTATGTTGATGATGTAATTGATTTTTTTTATTTCCATCTATAAATGAAAGTAAATATTATAATGAAAAACAGTTTGATAACATTAAAATAATAAATGGAAGTCTCTCCATTATTCACTTTAATTTCAGAAGTATCAATGCAAGTATATCAAAGATAAGAGCTTACTTAAAAAAATTAAACAAAACTTTTACAATAATAGCACTTTCCGAAACATGGCTGAATGATGAAAACATAAACAATGCTTATATTGAAGGATATGATTTGTATTAAAAAAATAGAAATAAAAAAAGGTGGAGGAGTAACTCTATTTATCCACAGTGATATAAAATGCAAACAAATTTGTGACATGTCTATAGTTGTAGATAATTTAATGGAAATGATAACTATAGAAATAATAAACAAAAATGACAAAAACTTAATAATAAGCTGTGTTTATCAATCACCTGGGTCAAATATAGAGTTAGTCACTGATAGAATCCTGGAGTTGTCAGAAAAGAGAGGAAACAAAACAGTTTTTCTATGTGGTGACTTCATCATTGATCTGGGTAATAAGACTGACTCTAATAACATCAGTACTTTCACAAATTCAATGTACAGTTTAAATTTATTTCCTTTGATATCAAATCCAACGAGAATAACAACGCACAGTTCCACAACAATTGATAATATTTTCACAAACTTAACAGATGATAAAATAATAAGTGGTATTTTGATGGCTGATTTGACTGATCATATACCAGTTTTTACAATTTATAATAAAGAAGATAGTATTACAAGACCGATTATAAGACCGAAAAAAATAATAAACACATCTAAAAAATCATTAGATAGATTTAAAGATGACTTGAAAAAACAAAATTGAAATGATGCATATGTGGATGATGTAAACAAATCATATGATGAGTTTATGAACATTTTTGCTATTTTGTATAAAAAAATTGTGTGCAAAAGAATTATACTAAGAAACGTACTATCGATCAACCAAAAAAAAAAAAAAAAGAGAAATATTATAGTGAACTATTACATAACACAAATCTAAGACTGGGCTGATATGGACATGATGGTTGTAAAGGACATAATAAGTCATGTTATTGAACCGGTTACATACATATGCAATTTGTCTTTTTCCACGGGTGTATTCCCTGAAAATATGAAAGTAGCAAAGGTAGTCCCTATTTTAAAAATGGTGACAAATGCGTCTTTAACAACTACAGACCAATATCATTGTTGCCGCAATTCTCCAAAATTCTAGAAAAAATATTCGTAACCAGATTAGATAAATTTCTTGATAAATACAATATTTTAAGTGACAGTCAATATGGTTTTAGATCAAAACATTCTACATCCATGGCTCTTATGGAACTAATGGAATAAATTACCACAGCCATCGATCAAAAGCAACATTGTATAAGTCTGTTTATTGATTTAAAGAAAGCATTTGACACAATTGACCGTGACAACACCATTCTCACTAATAAATTGAACAAGTATGGTATTAGAGGACTAGCACTACAATGGGTATGTAGTTATTTAAAAGATAGACAACAGTTTGTACAAATGGACAATATACGATCAAACCTCTGCAAGATCACATGTGGAGTCCCACAAGGCTCAATATTTGGACCAAAGTTGTTTATTTTGTATGTGAATGATCTAGTGAAGGTGTCTGGACTTCTAAAATGTGTTCTCTTTGCTGACGATACTACTTTTTTAAATTTTGGTAGTGATTTGAATCAAATATCTGAGTTGTTAAAAATGGAGTTTGTTAAATTACAAACTTGGTTTAAATTGAACAAACTATCATTAAACCTAGATAAAACAAATTATATGTTATTTAGTAATAAAAAGAATACAATGGATTTTTCTTTTAAAATTGATGGTGGTGAAGTTCACAGAGAGGTGAAGTTTTTGGGTGTAGTTATTGATGACAAACTGTCGTGGAAACAGCATATAAATTCAGTTAAACTTAAGTTATCTAGATCTACTGCGGTGCTGTACAAAGTGAAAGATTTGTTGAATGATAAAGCTCTGTATCTGTTATATAATGCAATTTTTGTTCCACATTTAATTTATTGTGAAAGGCGTGTAAAACCATAACGAAGCCTATTTTTATTTTACAAAAAAGAGCTGTGAGAATTATTACAAGAAAGCCTTACTGTCATCCGTCGAATATATTATTTCAACAACTTAAGTTGCTAAAGTTTTATGATTTAGTGGACTACAACATTTTGTTGGTAATGTATAGAGCCCATAATAATGTACTGCCTTCAAATGTTCAAATTAAATTTGTAAAGAGGACGAGCTGCTATAGTCTTAAGGGAACTGAGATTTTTGCAAAACCTCAGTATAGAACAAGCTTAAAGGGACGGTCTGTTTCAATACAGGGAGTTGATTTGTGGAATGGTTTAGGAAATGAAGTTAAATCTGCAAAATCAGTGCTTGTGTTTAAAAAAACGATTAAAACTAAATTGTTAACAAAATACTAAAACATTTCTTTAAATTGTTTATTGTACTAGAAAATTTTAGAATTGAAATGAGTTACTCTTTTGGTTCGATTGCTTATTGACGACTATTGTTGGAGTGAATTGTTTGTATTGATTTTGTTTTTTGTTTTGGAAAAAAGGGGCAGGTATTATAAGATTTCTTCTTCTTCCTGCCACCTTTCATTTTATATTTTTTTTCTTTTGCTTTTAATATTACCATACATGTAAAAAGGTTTTTCTTTCAACACAATGTAAAATGAATAGATCAATTTAAAAAATAAAAAAAAAAAAGCAAAAACAAAACATCTAACCACATTTTTTTAACTTGAAATGGAATTCTGTGTGCGCAACTAATTTATTTGTCGCAAATTATTATTTTTTAATAATTACTAATTAATGTTTTGCCACTTAACAATTTAGTCAAAAGAAATTCCATACTGGAAAACTAATTAGCTGTTTTTAATTTAAGAATAAATGCAACATTTAGATTCTTGAATGTTTGTATGTTTTTAGAAAAAAAATCACAAAACTGTTCCTTTTTTCTAAATCAAAAAAGATATTCTTAAAATTTCCTTAAAAAAAAGAATAGGCTATTTGATACACACTGTTCGATTTTGAGTATTGCAGTCAGCTGAAAAAACATGTAATTATTGTGGTTAATCCTTTTTAATTGATATTTCAAAGTTTTGGACTGGTGCTGTTAAAAGTTCTGAAACATTAGTACAGTTATTGAAATGATTAGTCAGGTAAACTATGTATGTATTAATCAAATATGCTTTATTCCAAATAACCCATAATTTTGTCACCTACAGTGAAGTTTTACATCTTCAGAGATTTTCTGGAAGATTTTTATTTATTTATTTAAAATTACACCTTTTAAGAGAGAGAGAAAAAATAAAGCTATTGAATTTTTATTTTTTTTTATGTGTCAGCATTCGTTTGCTATTTATCGTTTTTGTTCCACCACATATAGAGCCACTTTGCCATTGATAAGTGCAATTCCACTCTGCTCGTCTTTTTGGTTGATCTCAGGTGTACGTGGTTTGCTATTGTTACTTCTTTCCCAGTCTGTGGGTGGGATCATCATTAGCACTTTGAGATTTTTATTAATGAAAAGTGCGGTATAAATTGAATTCATTATTATTATTATTATTATCATCACTGTAAAGAGGGCGGGATCTTCAATGCACAGTGGGCGGGATCATAACATCAGAGTCAGAGAGTCTTTATTGTCATTTGCACTGCATGTGGTACATGTGATGAAAACGAGATTATGTACACGGGGTCCCAACATGTCATTGTGTTTGAGATGTTCTGCTCAACGTGGTTGTTGATTGACATAATCCAACTTGAATTTTGTTAGCTCAACTCTGCAGTGCTTATAAATCCAGGTGTAGCATATGCTGCACCATCATCTCTGATATCTTTCTGTAAACGCGTTAATGTCTTGTGGCGTCGTACAGCTCACGCTGAATCCTAACGTCGGTCTATAAAGATAGGAAGGATTATACCTCATCATTGGTCCACATCACTATACTTGGAGCTTCCATACCAGAAACCAACAAAAACAACACACATTCAAGATGATCAGAGAGGAAATGGAGGTTCAGATGTAGTTTGAAGTTTTGCTGGACATGCCATCTGGTGACATAACTCCACTGGAAAGCAAGAGCTACTGTCTGCTTGTATCAAAATCATCACCTTTGAACAGTTCGCTTGGAATCACAAACAAGGTGGTCCCATAAACCAGACTGGGTGAAGTTGGGAACCGGCAGTGGGCAGTGGCCCTTGTCTGGTACAGTGTGTAGTGTGTATGGTAGTGTACAGTGCCATATGTGTCCCTGAAGTGGCAGCAAAGAGTCTCAGATTCAAATAACTAAAACAGGACGTGCCAGTCTAGATACAAAGTATGTATTCAGAACTTTATTGCTGTGTTTAATCTGTTAAATCAAAATGAAGCAGAAAAGAAGAGGAGCTGTGTTCTTAGCACCATTGTTCAACCTTTATTTAAACAGGTTAGTCCCATTGAGCCACGAGGACTCATTTACGACCTGGGCTTTAACAAAGAGTGATGACAACAGTGGATAACAATGACAACGACATTCATAAATGGTTCATACTTTTTTTTTTCTACAACTGAAAACAAAGTAATTAAAAGGAGAAAGAAACATAGCCATTGTAACATGATTAACAAAGTGGAACTCATCATTTCACTTTGATCCCAAAGTTTGTGTGTTGACCCTGGACACCTTTGTTTTCCAAACGCAGTGGACTAATAGAGAAGACAACTGGCATTAACTGGCATCTTTATTCTGAGTAACCTTCTACTGACAGTATAGTTTTTTTTAAGTAAATATGAGATATTTTTTCTCAGAGTGCATACTTTCCCTTTTGGAGAAAGTTATTATTATTATTATTATTATTATTATTATTATTATTATTATTATTATTATTATTATTAATACACAGTTATTATTCATTAAGGAAAAGTTGGACTGAGACACACCTTTGCTATAATTTCAAGCAAACAAATACGGTATTTTCTGGTGTATAGGTCGCACCTGTGTATAGGTCGCATTGTCCAATTATCACCAATAGATTGGAAAAATCCCTAGATAGGTCGCACTGGTGTATAGGTCGCACCTACGTTTAGCTCTGCTGCAAATGTCTGCCACAGGAGCGCACAGCAAGGCTTTTAAGAAGATTAACACTTAAAAACAATTATTTGTTTGATAAAAATTATAGCAAATATATGTCTGAGCTGAACTTTTCCTTAATAAATGAACGTAATTGTGAAATGAGCTGGATTTAAAATTTGTTTCGCCGAAAGTGATAACAAGCCATATATAGGTCGCACCTGAGTATAGGTCGCAGGCCTTGAAAAAAACATAAAAAGGTGCGACCTATACACCAGAAAATACGGTGATTGTTTTTAAATGTTAATTTAATTCTTGTTAAAGTCGTCCTCTTGCACGCTCCCATGGCCGCCAGTTGGCAGCCAGTCAATTTTTGGCACAACACCGGCCCACATTTCCGGATTGTCAGCGGTGGCGCGTAACAAATGCGACGCATTAGCGGTAACGCATAATAGATGTGAATTATATGGTGAAGCGACATTTATGGATTTTTCCACTTTATTAGACATATTTGGATGGATGCAACTTATAAGTCAGTGCGACATGTACGGCAGAAAATACAGTATACTGTACAT